>CM077438.1:28591068-28680303 GCA_039654765.1 Mylopharyngodon piceus | reverse complement strand
CTTGTTTATTTCTATTTCTTCATTGTAAACATATTTTTCCCTTCTCATGCTATTTTCATATCATTGCATATTGTAAATAAATCATTTGCTTGCAATTCAGTTCAGACTTGTGTTCTTGCCTTGTACACATCACCTGGTTATGACATATTTGTATATGTGTCTTCGCCCAAGTTTAATGTTACAACCCTTTACCCCTTGATTCAACACCATCAGGGGTCGTTTGTTGTTCTCTGGGTGCATATAAAATGAATTGCATTCCAAATAACAATTTAACCACACAAAATGTACTTGTCTTTTGTATTAACATGCAAATTGTGTAAACTTGATTACCTTTAGATATGTTACTGAAGACCATGCATTATTTTGTACTATGAATTTGTGTGAGAGACCAGTGAAGAGTGCATGTTTAACATTTTATTGAAACATCTATAAATGCCTCCTAAGCTAATAGATGTGATTGACACATTTAACTGCTTTCTATAAACGTTTACTTTTGAATGAACAGTCCTTTTAACAATACAATGTTAATATAGTTAAGATTTATTACTGTCATTTGAAGACATGGAAATATTACTAAAGTAGGTCTGACATCACACCAGTGAAATACAATTGATCTCAAATTACACTATGAAAAATGTAAGCTGTGTTAAAGGGATAGTTCACCCAAAAATAAAATTGTCATTTAATCACCCTCAAGTTGTTCTAAACCTGTGTTAGAGTTTCTTTTGTTGAACACAAGAGAAAATGTTTTAAAGATTTTTGGTAACTAGACAGTTCATGGTGGCCATCAATTGTCTGGTTACCAACATTCTTGTTCAACAGAAGAAAGAAAGAAAGTTACAGGTGTAGAACAACTTGAAGGTGTTAAAATTTTCATTTTTGGGTAAACTATGCCTTTAAGCAAGTCTATATATATACACTACCAGTCAAAAGTTTGGAAACTACTATTTATAATGTTTTTGAACGAAGTCTCTTATGCTCATTAAGGCTGCATTTATTTCATAATAAATACAGAAAAAACAATAATATTGTGAAATATTATTACAATTTAAAATTACGGTTTTCTATTTTAATATAATTTAAAATATAATTTATTTCTGTGATCAAAGCTGAATTGTCAGCATCATTACTCCAGTCTTCAGTGTCACATGATCCTTCAGAAATCATTGTAATATGCTGATTTATTATCAATGTTGGAAACAGTTGTGCTGCTCAATATTATTTTATAACCTGTGATACTTTTTCAGGATTCTTTGATGAATAAAAAGTTAAAAAATATCAGCATTTATTTAAAATAGAAATCTTTTGTAACAATATACACTACCGTTCAAAAGTTTGGGGTCAGTATTTTTTTTTTTTTTTTTTTTTTGAAAGAATACTTTTATTCAGCACGGATGTGTTAAATTGATAAAAAGTGATAGTAAAGATTTATATTGTGAGAAAAGATTTATATTTTGAATAAATGCTGTTCTTTTTAACCTTTTATTCATCAATGAATCCTGAAAAAAGTATCACAGGTTCCAAAAAAATATTAAGCAACACAACTGTTTTCAACATTGATAATAACTGAGTATCAAATCAGCATATTAGAATGATTTCTGAAGGATCATGTGACACTGAAGACTGGAGTAATGATGCTGAAAATTCAGCTTTGATCACAGAAATAAATTATATTTTAAAGTATATTAAAATAGAAAACCATAATTTTAAATTGTAATAATATTTCACAATATTACAGTTTTTTCTGTACTTATTATGAAATAAATGCAGCCTTAATGAGCATAAGAGACTTCGTTCAAAAACATTAAAAATAGTAATGTTTCCAAACTTTTGACTGGTAGTGTACGTGATCCTTGACGCTAAGCAACAGTGTCACGTGATTTTACAGTATTATAAAATATTATTCCCAAATGCCAAATTAGCTTTTTTTCAACGTTTAACACAGTAATGTCATTCTTGTTTTAACTGAGTAAAAATAAAACAAACACAACGAGGGCTTCTGCGCGATTACTATTGAAGTTTGCGGTCTTCCGGGAGCATGTAAACGGCGCATGCTCCTTGACCTTGGGAACAAGCCATGCCTTCGTGCTGTCGTCAGACTCGAAACCCCATGTATTTAGTCGGAGCCCAAGAGATCTGCCTCAGGAACAACGCCTCCTAGGTGCGCTATTTTCCCCTTTTTATATGCTGCGCTCATTATTAACACGCCTCCATTATGACGTTCGTTAAAAATGAAAACAAACAGGATTAACTGGCTGCTCTGCTACAGCTTAAGTGGACGTAAACATTTGGATGAAAACAGGATATGTGTCAGTATCCATGGATTCGGTCTTAAAGTGACCGTAGCCTATATTTGTCATTAATGTTAATAAAACAACAAAATATGTTAAATAAATTTATACATGGTAAATAAACCTACTGTATCTGAAAAACAAGTTTATTTAATTTGTATGTCTATAGTATTTGTTGTATTGTTTGTAATTTGTTTGTAAATTTCTTTTTATAAAAAAACCATGATATATATTGGTAATTATGCCCTTTGAAGGTTATTGGACACTGTGAAATTTTTGTGCTTTAAGTTTGTGACAAGCACATAAAAATTATTACTTTTTTCATTAGAGTAATAATGAAGAAGCTGTCCTATATTCATTAGTCTCACTGTGTTGTGCTTGGAAAACTGCAACATCACCAAAAAAAAAAAAAAAGAGAGAGAGAAATTAATAAATGTTTAGGCATCGGTATCGGCGAGTACTAGAAAAAAAGTATCAGTACTCGTACTCGGTCCTTAAAAAATGGTATCGGTGCATCCCTAGTTTTTGCCATTCATTTACATGACAATGGCATTTTGGGGGCCTGAAAAAGCAAACTTTTGAAAACTGTTTTCAGAAAACTATATGTTTTTGAAAACAATACCGTTATTGTCTCCATTTAAACTACCAAAACACATATTTGTGAAAATGGTGACATCATGCGTATGTGTATTATAGGTGTGTAGTGTTTCTTTACAAAGTGACATCGGCAACTACTGGCCTGCCAGCATAATACAGCGTTTTTAGTCATTTTCGCAGATCCGTGTGAACAGGGATCATTTTGACAATGGTGTCATCTGTACGCAAAAAAAGGCGAAGGAAAAACTTTTCCGTTTTTAGTACATCATTGTTGTGTAAACGTACCCTAAGTGTAATGATTTAGCACTTTCAACATTATAAAAATCATTACTTTTCTACCAACTCCCCTTTTCCACTGTACTTGGACCCTAAATCTCTAATATGACTTGAAAAATGACTTTTTTCATGACTCCTCAGGAGAAGAGCGCTGAAGACAATCAGGCTAAAGCCAAAGACATGCATGCATTTGGAGAGAAAGCACTTGCAGATGCTGTGGAACATCATTCCAAAGAAATGCAGGAATTACACAGCCAGTTTGAAAAAGTACAACAAGAGCTCCGTGTGTCTCAGAATGAAAGCTCGGAGCTGAAGAAACAGATTGAAGAGTTGAAGACCTTCAAAGAAAAAGCTGCGGTAAGACCATAACTCCTCATTTGTGATGGAGCATGGGACTATTGATGCACTGGGTTGCAAGTGTATGTCTTGAACTACATTTCTACATTTATAACTTGTTTTTCTATAAAAAGTAATTCTTTTTTTATGTTTTGTACATTAAAAATAATCATCTATACTATTCCTATAAGCTCAGTCTCAAGATGCTTTGACACTTAATCATATTGTAGTCTTATGAAGCAGTCATTTCACTCCCACTGCTTTCAAAAACATATCTATATAATTGTGCAGTGCTGGGTTAATATTAATTACAACTATTAAAACATTTTTTGTTAACTGAAATAAATTTGTTACTGTAACTCTGCCCCTACTTGCACTTAGGCCTCAGAGAAAGCAGAACAGACTGCACAGGCCTCGTTGGAGCAGTTGACCCAGGAGAACCACCAGCTTCAGAAAGACAAGTCTGAGACTGAGGCTCTGGTGACACAGCTCAAAAACGTAATGCAAGAAATGCAGGGCAAGGTGAGTGCATCCCGAGGACAGGAAGATTTATTCCAAACGTTATTACATTCAGCACCTTTGTTATATTAAGTACAAATCCTGTCACCTCTGTGAGCTTTCCAGTCATTGGTAAGAGGATTGTGACACTCCGGTCGTGTTTTGCAGTTCTGACACTGTAACACCAAACCCAGACTGTCAGAGTCTAGACACCAAGTCAGAACATGCAACACTTCTTGTGATGTGGCACCACAAATAAAGGAATGTGCTGTTACTAACAGTACTACTAGTACTGTTTACAGCCCACTGGGAAAAAACACAATTTATACAACTCTGCAGTTCAAATAACATGAATAATTCATGTAAACGCCAGTATGAGCTGCATATTTGTTTATAAATCCTTTGCAATGCCTTGCATCAATATACTTTTTAAAATTTTGAAAGTGCCCCACTGTTGTTGTTGTTTTTTTTTAATATTACCTTTCATGCAGTGTGTAATATAGCTGTTTGTGAATGTAAAAGTCTGCAAAGTTCCAAGGGTCAAAGTGCAAATGAATGGAGTTATTGTCTCCCAAAATAAAAAGAACAGATTCTGAACTACCTGAAACAAATAATACATAATAAAGTTAGAGAAAACAAATCCTTTATCGAACCCTTTTCAGACTCTGTAAGGAAATTTAAAGGGGACCTATTATGCCCCTTTCACAAGATGTAATACAAGTCTCTGGTGTCCCCAGAATGTGTCTGTGAAGCTCAAAATACCCCACAGATCATTTATTATAGCTTGACAAATTTGCCCCTGTTTGGGTGTGAGCAAAAACACGCCGTTTTTGTGTGTGTCCCTTTAAATGCAAATGAGCTGTTGCTCCTAGCCCACTTTCCAGAAGAGGGCGGAGCTTTAACAGCTCGTGCTTCAGTTGCTCAACAACAACAAAGCTGGAGAATCTCACGCAGCCAAAATGAGGATTGTCAGTAACGGTGTTCAGCCTTACATTGTTCAAACCAGAGTCGACACTGATGGAGAGACTGTGAGTAAAAAAATGATCCCTGTTCACACGGATCTGCGAAAATGACTAAAAACGCTGTATTATGCTGGCAGGCCAGTAGTTGCCGATGTCACTTTGTAAAGAAACACTACACACCTATAATACACATACGCATGATGTCACCATTTTCACAAATATGTGTTTTGGTAGTTTAAATGGAGACAATAACGGTATTGTTTTCAAAAACATATAGTTTTCTAAAAACAGTTTTCAAAAGTTTGCTTTTTCAGGCCCCCAAAATGCCATTGTCATGTAAATGAATGGCAAAAACTAGGGATGCACCGATACCATTTTTTAAGGACCCCCAGTTTTTCATTTTGCTTGTCATTTATATTTAAATGACAAGAAATGTTGTTCAATTAGTAAAATAATGACCAGCTGTTTATGTAAATTTATTGTAAACTTTGTAGTTTGTTGGCTAAATATGTTTATTCAAATTATTGCCTAACCTAACAGTAATTTGAATATGTACTATATTGTGCTATATGTACTATTTTGTGAAAAGTACATGAATTCTCTTTGCTGTCATCTTAATGTAGCTCAAAAAGGAGTGTGACATTCTCAACGATCAGTTGAAGAAGATGAAAATGAGGTAAGGAATTTTTCCTATTTGTCAAAACCATGTTTACTGTATGTATAAGCAAGAGAAAGTTTGTTGGCCCAATTGCGTGACAGTGAGGATAGATTAAAGGGATAGTTCATCCAAAAATAAAAATTCTGTCATCATTAACTTACCCTCATGTTGTTCCAATCTGTTAAGACTTTCGTTCATCTTCAGAACACAAATGAAGATCTTTTTGATATAATTGGAGAGCTTTCTGTCCCTCCATTGACAGCAATGCAACTACCACTTTGGCGCTTCAAAAAGTTCATTAAAGAGATCGTAAAACGAATCCATATGAATTGAGCGGTTTAGTCCAAATTTTCTCGAGAGACTAGATCACTTTATATGATGAACAGATTTAATTTAGGCTTTTATTCACAGAATTTTTATTTTTAGGTGAACTAACCCTTTAATGTTTCAACTGATCTCTCCTACTATCCTCTCACTTTGACCATTGAAACTTTGCAGATCTTTTACATTCACAAACAGCTATTTTACACACTGCATGAAAGGTAAAATCTGAAAAAGCATAATTGAGGCACTTTAAACTACTGTAATACCTATCTTATTCTACTTTATAGCACTATAGCAATTTATTATAGCACTTTATAGACATGACAAGTGTTTCATTTCATCCCAGTCAGTCACTGCCCTACACCCTCAAATGGCGTAATGGGATTGTCATCATCTGCTAACCCTCGTGCCAAACTTGTGTGTTTTTTTTTGTTTGTTTTTTTTTTGTTTTTTGTGTACAATACAGAAGGGGGTGTTTAGCAGACAAGCTACTCTTTTCCATACAATGAAATAATACAGTGAAACAGGAACTTTTGAGCACCATAATAGTTGTCAATACACTCTTAAAAATAAATGTTCCAAAAAGTTCCAAAATGTGTGAAGTCAAGTCAAGTCAAGTCACCTTTATTTATATAGCGCTTTTTACAATGTAGATTGTGTCAAAGCAGCTTTACATTGATAACTGGTACATTATTTGGCTGCACAGCAGCTCTTAAAGAATAGTGTCAATGCAGGTAGATCAAAGCATTGTTGAATATCAAATGTCAAGTCAAATGTCAAGTGTCCCCAACTAAGCAAGCCAAAAGGCGACAGCGGCAAGGAACCCAAACTCCATCAGGTGACATCAGGTGGCAGACAAGTGGCAAATAGGTGTTTAAATGGAGAAAAAAAACCTTGGGAGAAACCAGGCTTAGTCGGGGGGCCAGTTCTCCTCTGGCCAACAGTGCTTTGTTACGATTCAGGTTGCCATCGTAAGTCCAATAGGATCGCAGCATTCAAAGTATTTATTCCAGTTCCATCCAATTGAGGATCGTATTCATCACGCCGGTATGGACGGTTGTTGAGGAACTGTGTCGTGGCTGTCGTGTCGATGAGGCCCTCACAGTGGATGATCTAGTTGACTCAATCTCTGCTGATACTTCAGGGCTGCGTTGTGGTCGTGTCAAGGCGCAGGTCCTCGGTCTCACCTGGATACGGCCCGGATCCGGTTGACTACGGTGAACCTCGGGATAACCAGAAAGACTAATGTTAGCGTAGATGCCATTCTTCTTCTGATGTAACGAGTACATCATGTGTTATAGGAAGTGTTCCCGGTTCCGGCTGACCTAATTTATGCAGCCTAATAATCCTTTAACGGATTTGAAAATATAAATTGGTAATGTGTTATGTGTATGCCAGGTTAAAGAAATGCGTTTTTAGTCTAGATTTAAACTGACAGAGTGTGTCTGCTTCCCGAACAATGCTAGGAAGATTGTTCCAGAGTTTAGGTGCCAAATAGGAGAAGGATCTACCGCCTGCGGTTGATTTTGATATTCTAGGTATTATCAGCTGGCCTGAATTCTGAGATCGCAATAGACGTGAAGGACTATAATGAATTAAGAGCTCGCTCAGGTACTGGGGAGCTAAACCATTTAGTGCTTTGTAAGTAATTAGCAAGATTTTAAAATCTATACGATGTTTAACAGGAAGCCAATGCAGTGTTGACAGAACCGGGCTAATATGATCATACTTCCTAGTTCTAGTAAGAACTCTAGCTGCTGCATTTTGTACGAGCTGTAGTTTATTTATCAGGCGAGCAGAACAACCACCCAGTAAAGCGTTACAGTAATCTAGCCTTGAGGTCATGAACGCATGAACTAACTGTTCTGCGTTCATTGAGAGCATATGTCGTAGTTTAGATATATTTTTAAGATGGAAGAATGCGGTTTTACAGATGCTAGTAACGTGGCCTTCAAATGAAAGATTGGTATCAAAGAGCACACCCAGGTTCCTAACTGACGACGAAGACTTAACAGAGCAGCCATCAAGTGTTAGACAGTATTCTAGGTTATTACATGAAGTTTTTGGCCCAAAAATTAGAATCTCTGTTTTTTCTGAATTTAGTAGTAGGAAATTACTGGTCATCCAATTTTTTATATCAGCTATGCATTCTGTTAATTTTGTGAATTGGTAAGTTTCGTCAGGGCGCGAAGAAATATAGAGCTGAGTATCATCAGCGTAACAGTGAAAACTAACGCCATGCTTCCTAATGATATCTCCCAAGGGTAGCATGTACAGAGTGAAAAGCAACGGTCCTAGTACTGAGCCTTGCGGTACTCCATATTGAACTTGTGATCGATATGACATCTCTTCGTTTACTACTACAAACTGATAACGGTCAGATAAGTATGATTTGAACCATGACAATGCAATTCCACTAATGCCAACATAAATTTTCGAGTCTATTTAAAAGAATATTGTGATCAATAGTGTCAAATGCAGCACTAAGATCCAGTAACACTAATAGAGAGATTATTGAATTTGAATAACAAATTCAATAATCTAAAGAAACTTTTTCCACTATGAAGAACCTTTTGTGCAATGGAAAGGTTCCGTGCATGTTAAATGTTCTTCATGGAACCATTGATGCCAATAAAGAACCTTTATTTTAAGAGTGTGTGACTTGTGAACTATATCCCTATATAAGTAGGAATATAGTAACTGTACAAGTCTTCTGAAGTCATGCAATAGCAATCCCATTCATCTATGATTCTGGTAACTGCATGCTTTTTACTCTATGGAGAGTGGCAGTGTAAACATTCTACTAAACTTATTTTAGTAAGGTAGTAAGGTTTTTTTTTTTTTTCCTGAATGCAAAATGCACACATTAAACAACCTCTGTACAGGGAAAGCACTTTGAGAAGTGAATCAGAAAAGGAGAAAGAAGCACTTCAACAGTCTCTCCAAACACAGAGTGCCTTGATCTCAGAAAAGGGCAAAGAATTAGACTCTCTGAGAAATAAGGTAAAATCTTCAGTGACTAAAATTTAATTGAAGTTAAAAAGTTATACAGTTATGATTAAGTTGTAAATTAGACGTCTGTTGTACCATATTATTGACCTGTTGAAAAAGTTTCACGAGAAATATATGCTTAAAACAAATGCTGTGAATCATCACAGAAAATATATTGTGGCGCATTCAAAATTGCATTACCAGTTGATGCAAAACACTTATAATAAACGTTTGAAGCATTGAACTGGGATAAACTAAAGTCAGCAGAAATTGCAATCTTCCCTATTTTAATGTATATGATTTTACAAAAGCTTACAAGAAAAGAGATTACAAGAGCACATGAATTAAAAAAAGAATGAAATGCATGGATAAATCCCTTATAATTTTATAATCATTTATAATAAGAAATATCAATTTTGATTTCATGGTGACTTTAAAATACAGACTGTTTTGAAAGTATAGCCACAAAATGTAACCAATATACATGTTTACATGAGACTAGTATGATAAAATCGTTAGTAATCTTAAATGTGCAGTAATATTCAGTATGTGCAGTATTATGTGCAGGCATTCAACCATGTAAAGCTAGTAACCCTACAAGTAAGGAAACTAGCAACAGACTGTTTACATGGGTAAAAATTCACACAGAGAAATTGTGTCGGTAAAGCATAACCAGATGTTAATCAATCTACAAAGTCAAGGATGATTTTCAGAGATGTTTACAGCTCAAATAGCACAGTGTTACTGAATAATTCATGTAAATGTGTTAACAAAAATATGAACCTTCACATTTCTGCTTTTAAACCTGCAGAATGTGTATGTGCTATTTCCGTTCTGGGGTATGAGTCTATATTATTTCTGTGTTATCTGACAACATGCCACAGATGAGATGGCAGAATGTTATGTAAATCTCTCCTCAGATGTGTGCAGAATTATTCATAATTTATTAGTGCCTGCTTCAGGTTGTCCTTGTCCTATGTTGTGTATATTTTTAGATGATCAGAAAATATTTCTAAACTTTTCTCTGTACGTTTTGTAGCTGGATGCTCTAACAAAGCAGAACTCAGAGTATCAAGAGAATCTGAGTTCTAACAGTGAGAGGATCAGCAGCCTCAGTAAAGAGATGTGAGTGTCTTAACCATTTACCCACACTGCAGTTCTTTGTTTTGTTTGTAGAATTGAGAAATTTAAAGTAATTTTTCTTTGATATTTACCCTCTAGATTAACTCACAAGCTTTTGTCAATGGCTAAAAATCCAATATCTTTGAAGCATATTTTTGATGCATATTTTTGGACTGTGATGGTTTGAACTCCTCTAGCACTCCTTACTTTTAGGTTGATTCTTATGAAAAGATTTTTAAGTGAGACCAGACTTATTTTTTATTTTTTTAGTTTTATTTTTATTTTTTTTTTTTTTAATCAAAGATTTTAGAAATGTTGTTTCTATTTGTTGTTTATATATAATTTATTAATGTATTTATTTTTTATAAATACTATTATACTATTATATATTTTTATTTATATATTTTTTAAATATATTTATTTATTTACTTCTATTTTCACCATAAATATCTAAGGGGCATAATATCTAAATCACCATAAATATAACCATGGTAGCTATATAAACAGAACTAACAATCTTTGATAATTATTTTTAATATTCATGACCAGTTTTCATTCAGTTTAAAATCTTATCTTAATTATTTACTGATTTTTCATTTACTTTTAATTCAACCATGTATAATACTAGAGGAGGAAAAGGGCATCCATGCATTGATTATAGATTTTAATAACCAGTTATAATCATTATAATAATTAAATTCTTCACATATATTTTAATGTAAACTAGCTAGAGGCTAGCGTACTTTCCCAATTGTTTTCAATGGGAGCACCACTTTTTTTAAGCGCCAGGAGTGTAACGAGGCGCTGAGTGTCTTTTTCACGCTCAACTGCTGAGCGCTCTGCGTTTTTTACTGGTTGCCTCAAGTTGAAGAATGTTCAGCTTTGAGTAAAATGCCCATTAAAAACAATTGGAAAAATACGCTAGCCTCGGAAAAACGCTTTATACTAGTGATCGACCGATATTGATTTTTTAGAACTGATACCGATAATTTGTGTTTATGTGCCCGATAACACACAGAGCCCAAGCCGGTGACCTCACATCTGAAGGACACAGTTTTACCCTTTACCTTTATCAAAACCTTTTGAGGTTGTTTTAAACTCAAACCTTCCACACCTGCGGTGAAATAAAATGAAAATCAGTTCTTTTAAATAAGTTTTCATATTTATGTTTTATTAACATATTAATTTATTTATTTTACCTATTTAACCCCCTCTTAAAGTGTACTTACCATGGATCATTATGAGAACAACGGCGCACAAGTTTATGAGCATCGTTCAGTTGGTTATGTGAGATGATTTATGGTTCATAAAGTTTCCTGTACACTTCTTTAGATTATTTTGCCAAAATCTTTGCAGAAAATTGTTCAGTGACATCATTTCCTGAGGTGGAGCTACGATAAATGTCAGCGCTGTTGTGATGTGATTTGTTCTTGTACAGCAATCAGAATAAAATATATTTTAAAAGCTGATACATTTATGCCTCACATGATTGATGTATTTGATATATCATTGGGATTCTCTTTAATTTATCAGAAGTAATTTAGTAAAATGCAATTTATTAGAAGTAATTTAGTAACTTTCAAAGAAACTTGAAGCTGAAAAAAAATCCTCTTTTGCAGCTCAATAGCACCATCCACTGTTAAAGATCTGCATGTCAAGACATTCATTTTTGATAGAACTTTTATTACAGGCAAAACATTTGAAAGTGGAGACAGACATTAATTCATGCAGCTATGAAATTGAAGGGAAGCTCGGTGAAGGAGGCTTCGGAAGCGTTTATGCAGGGATTCACTTGACAGATGGCCTTGAGGTATCACTTATTTTACTTACAATATTTGTTTATCAGAGTGTTCTTGCCCTGTCTTATACTCGAATCACTTTCTTCTTTTCAAGCATTCTTAGTGTATCTTATGTTCACTACTTGACCTCTCAGATCTGTTTAAATTGTTAGACATGCTCTACATGCTTAGAATTAAAATTAATGAAACTGAACATTTGTTCAAGGTTAATGACTGAAATTATATGAACTCTGCACACTTATTAATTGTAAATAATTCTAACTCAAATCCATTTTTTGTTTTGTTCATCAGGTGGCGCTGAAATTTGCTGACAATGTGAATATAGAATGGATGGACATTGTAAGTACTCTGTTTCTCTCAGTCAGTTTTTCAATAGATAAACTGCTGTTGTCAGTAGTTTAGGACTGGTCTACATCCTTTCTATATATAAGATCATAAGAATTGTCTTTCTTCTAGGAGTGTTATCCTGAACCCGTTCCACAGGAGATCGGTCTGCTAATTCTGGCCAATAATGGACAAAATCTCTTTCTTCCAGGCACAAAAGAGTACTGCCCCCCAGAGTATGAGATAAACGGCGAGTATCACGGGGAACCAGCGACAGTTTAGTCCCTCAGGATACTCATGTTTGCTCTGCTGTGCGGGAAGTTTCTGGAGTCAGAAGACCCAGAGCAGCAGATTGAATTGAAAAATGTCAGTGCTCACAACTGGTTTAAGTCCTTTTTTTTAAGCAAGCAAAAATCAACACCCAAGGACCGGACGGGCCGCTTCAGCGCCAGAACTCCCTGTCCCCACATACCAGTGCACAACCTGCATTGATGTACAAGTACTACCTAGACAGTCACAACCTACAGATGCCCGAGAACAACCTCTGGAACAAAGATGCCTTATCCCAAGGTAAGATCCTCATTTCCACAAAGATTACATGTAATCATGTATCATACAAAACTGAACAAAGTAACAAAAGATAATGCAGTAATTAGATGGTCAAAGAGAGCAGGTATGAAGTTTAAGATGTCTTTCCCATCTGTCTCCACAGAATGATGCCATTTCATTGGCTTCTGTCCCCATACACCAATGCACACCCTGCACTGATGTACGGGTACTATCCAAGCAGACACAACCTGTACATGCCCAAGAAGACCTTCTGGAACAAAGATGGCTTGTCACAAGGTGAGACTTTTATAACAGCAATCAGGTCTCTTTGTAATTCTCAATTCTTTGTAATTCTCATTCTTTATTGAGCAAAGTGGCTCAATAAATATGCCACAATTTGACTCTCCATCAAAGAGAGCAGATGTAAAGTTTAAGTTAATAATCAGACATCTGCCTCATCTTCCTGCACAGAATGCTGAGATTTCATCTTCTTTTGAAAAGGTGACCCAAAGTAGTGGCTTCAGCTGGACAAGACCATTCCCTGTTACTGAAAGTGAAAGTGACGTGTAGCCAAAGTATGGTGTCCTATACTCTTAATTTGTGCACTGCATTTCACCCATCCAAGTGCACACACACAGCGGTGAGTATTGAACACACACACATACACACATACACACACACCCGGAGCAGTGACCTTCAGGTTACAAGTCCCACTCTCTAACCACTAGGCCACAACTGCCCCAACTGGTTTAAGGTACCACATTTTGAAGATTCAGAAGTTCAAGTTGTCTAGTCAAATCTGTAGTACTGTAATTGTATTGTATTTAGACAGTAAACCTGCTTTTTGTTTTTGTTTCAGGCTACAGATGTGGAGAATACCTAATGGAAATCATGGTGGCCTGTCCAGAGGTTCCTGTCACAGCTGCCCATTCCTTGCATCCCCGAACCCCCATTCTGTCCCCCCTACCAAAAAAATAAAATAAAAATAAAATAAAAATTAAGATAAAATAAACAAGCTATAAAATGACCATTTCCATAACAACAGCATCATTTGTATTAAAAAAAATAGTTTGGCCCTTTAAGGCCCTGATACACTCACAGCAAAGTTCTTTTCCGTTCTTCAAATAGGGGTAAAAAAAAATTCAAAATACAAACATCACGACACCACGCACATTTAGATTAATATAAATATGTACTGCACGCTTTTCTCAATTACAAAAACACAACAAAAATGATAGTGTGAAAACAGAAGTTAACATAGCATCTGATCATAGCGACAAGGATATGTTTGGACCAGTTCTGCAATTGAGCACATTCGTGTCACATTTATTTATATAGCACTTTATACAAAAAATGCTATATAAAGTAAGCAGCTTTACAGTGTTAAACTTCGTATTTGGCACGTTTTTGTTCTAAATGACGTCATTCGCTTTTTCAAGAAAAGTTTAACTCGAAGTTTAAATGTTTTTTTTTTTAACAAATATAATGAGTTATTAATCATCAAGTTTTTGGGAAGTTGACATTTTACAAACTTTGCCACGTCACAGGACAAATTATCTGATTTTAAAAGACTACTTGACAAACATCGATGAGGATTATAAAGCTGGGATATAATGTAGGATATAATATAATTTCCTGTTTTTATGTTATGTTCTCTTCATGAATTTCAATGGACTGAAATGTTACTTCATGTGATTAGGAGAATATTTATTTATTTTCATGTTAGATTGGAAGAGTTTGTGAAAAGAATAGTTGTAATAAAATATTAACAGAAATTGTATTCAGGCATGTAGAGACATGACAACCATAAAAAAAATAAAAATAAAAAAAAATACTTACCTGCCTCATACATCATGCAAAAAGAAACTAAAGAATCAAGAAAACGTTTTAAAAAGCAAAGAATATTAATAAAAACCAAAACGCTGCAGATTCCTTTACCCACAGACTTCCCACGTAAATGTTTTAGTGCAAAATTGTAAAATTCAACCATGATAAGTAGGTGCGTTTCGCAATTTTAATGCACTTCTCATCGGGTGGTTCTTTGCCTCCACGTCGTGCATTAAAATCGTGTAATGCACACCTAGCCATGGATTATCCAGCTTACCATGGTAACTTGCCAATACTGACAAGTTAAAGCTTTGTTGATGTTAGTAGGGTCGCATGGTATACCCGTACTAGGGTAGTATCGCGATACTAAAGCTTCAAAATACTGCTGACACCACTGTTTGTTTCAAGACTGAATCCGTGTTTTTGAACAATTCAGGAGAGTCAATGATTCAATGAGCCGTTCATAAAAACAGTCAACTGCTTCATCCCTGAATGAATCAGCCGTTTTGAACGAATCGTTTGAATGAATGATTCAGTGACGGCGGTTTTAATTTTCCATTTAAAAGTAGGCCTATTATCTCATTTTTTCCACCAACATTTCATATTTCCACATTCAGAAGTGAATATTTAAAATGTTAATCTCGAGGGTCAGCGTACAGTGCCTGTGATGCGAATTTCATCATCAAAAGAGTATGTGTGTCGGATTTTTGTAACCATGCATACTCTGTACGCGCACGTCACACATGCGCATTTAATTTTTTTGCCACAAGGTGGCAACCGTGCCCTGGGGTCGTCGATTCACAAGGTAGTCAAAGTAAAACCTGCATAAACAGAACAGACTGGAACACATGCAAGCTACAGTGACAATGGAGGCCTACATAGATGAGAGATTGTGTGAAGAGGTTAGAAAGTACCCTCATTTGTACAACTCTAGCATGAAAGAATACAAAGTTTGTGTTTGCATGTCATGTCATGTCACTCGTGGCGAGAAATTGCTCAAAACTGCGCATGCGTACAAGTCAAATGAAGTATACTTTGTAAGGATGTGCGTTCGACTGTGTGGGTACGCATAAAAAGATGTATACCCAGAGCTTTAGACCTAGCATTCTGTACTCTTTAAATCAGACACAGAGGTAAAATAGTGCGGTAAGATTTTATTTGACTGAATTACAAAGACAGAAAGAAAGAGAGAGATGTACGATTGTGCCAGTGCAGCATCTCAACTAACTAAAGATGAAGCTGTTAGTGTAATAATTAGGCTACTTCAAAAACAGCGATGTTACCACCTCACTGCTGAGAAATATGATGTAGTTAATTAGAAGCAAAGTCGTGGGGTAGCATTGACAATCTGTGCTCATATCTGTCCGCGCAGTGTTCCCGTGTGTGTGTGTGTGTGTGTGCCTCAATGAAAGCAGCGTATTAATACAGAGCGGTGATAAAACTGACCTACCGGTGCATTACATGGTTTGAACACACCTTGCAACCAATTGGAATCGAGTGTTCAGACAGCCCATGGTATACAGCAGGGATGGCTAACGTCAGTCTTGGAGAGCCACAATCCTGCAGAGTTTTGCTCCAACCCTGATAAAAACTCACCTGCCTGTTGCCTGTCTAGTATCCCTTCAGACCTTGATTAGCTTGTTCAGGTGTTTGATTAGGGTTGGAGCAAAATTCTGGCAAAACTTTGCCACACCCCTAGTATAAAGAAAAATAAAATAGATTTTGTAGAACAAAGAATTGCAGTAAAAAAAACTGTAAAAATTAAAGTGCAATGATTTAATTTTACTACCAAGTTCAAGTTAAAAACTTTTAATCGAGTGAGAATTCTTAAGAAATTTAAGCTGAAAAGATATTCACAATAAATTACACAGGTAATCTATGGCGGGCATACAAATGAGCATGCCAAGAGATGTAGCAATAACAAATGAAATTACAGAAAACTGAACAGGAAAAATGACAATTAAAAAAAAATTGCGCACACATCAAGTACCCACAATCAGTTAATATTCAGGTACAAATCAAATGTAACCTTTCTGTATTTTAAAAATCACACAATAGCAGTAAAAAGTTCCAAAGCACCAAAGTAAAACTACATACAAAAGGACTGTAGTAAGAGGAAAAAAACAATGCTTATTGTCCACAGGTGAGTAGTAAATACAGACGGCTTCGATTATTTCTTGTTTTTTGCCCGATTTCTTGGAGAGCCTTTTAGTAAATCTCGAATCTTGAGGTAAACCCCGTTGCTTCAGC
The DNA here is from genome assembly GCA_039654765.1 of Mylopharyngodon piceus. Taxonomy (NCBI): domain Eukaryota; kingdom Metazoa; phylum Chordata; class Actinopteri; order Cypriniformes; family Xenocyprididae; genus Mylopharyngodon; species Mylopharyngodon piceus. The sequence continues at coordinate 28,663,499 of CM077438.1, read as the reverse complement.
AACCTCTGTAAACTCAGGAGTGTCCTCGAAAGGAATTATTCCCGTAGCAAATCTGCTACAGTGTGGGACAAAAGCTACTTTATTTATGACAGGTTCCTCCGTGTCATCAGCCACTTGAGCGTTCGACTCTTGTGTGCTTATCTGCGGAGAGGCTGAAGTTCCATTTGTTGGATCATGATTACTGTTTTCCTTGTAAATTTCATCCAGGACGATAATATCACTCAAGTCAATCGTGTTTTCATTAATTGAATGTTTTTCCTGTCCTTCACAGGTTGTTTTTTCTATGGTCTCATCCTCACAGTTAGTTACTGGATTTCATTGATTTTTCACTGGATTTGATTTCATATGAATGACTCGAGTCCTCCATCTTTTCTCCTTCTTCCTCGGTGTCAAGCCTAAGCGAAGTGACGACACTGGGGGAACTTGGGACGGGGGTCTCAGAATCTCCAGCTTCAGAATCACTGTTGGTTGTAGTATCTGCCTTCTCAAGGGCAGCCCAAAGAAGCCTTTGCTGCTCCTCTAGCTCTTCCAGAGACAGCCCATCCTCTGACTCTTCCCCCTCCATCATCCCCCTCACTTGGGTGGATGGAGAATAACTTGTAGGTGGAGTTGCTGGTGGAGTTCCCTTAGGGACTGGAGGTGTGGTTGGAGGCGTTCCCAGTGGTAAAGGCGGAGGAACGCTCATGGACGAAGTACCAGGAGGGAGTGGTGGGTGGAACTGGAAACCATCAGGTCTCATTTGAGGCGCGTCATGATCTGTAGAAGGACGAAAACTAAATTGTCATGATTTTCTTACACGATAATAAAGTATTCAGGACAAAACTATAGACCCTGACACATTTAAAACGTGCCATCAAAGAAGTGCTAATGAAATGTCACTGTTATGGTCAATGATTTCTGCCCTACAAAATCATTGGCCGAAATGGTGACATTTCATGAGCAATTCTCTGTTGGCATGTTTGTCCCAAATGTACTGGGGTGACAATTATCGATTTCTCATATTTAATGGATCTTCCTTTTATGGAAGCTTGATTCTGCCATGAAATAAAAAAATAAAGGTAAGTGCGACTTCTCTCACAATTCTGACGTTTTCCGTGCAATTGCGAGTTTATATCTAACAATTCTGACTTTTTTTTCTCAGAAGTGCGAGATATAAAGTCAGAATTGTGTGATGTAAACTCACAATTGCAAGAAAAAGTCAGAATTGCTTTATAACTTGCAATTCAGACTTTATAACTTGCAATTCAGACTTTATAACACGAAATTCTGACTTTATAACTCGCAATTCTGACTTTATAACTTGCAATTCTGACTTTTTCCCTCACAATTCTTTCTCAGAATTGTGAGATATAAACTTTGTGTGTTACAATGTCCAATTGTTTATATATGCGAGTTTATATCCCACAATTCTGACTTAACTCGCAATTGCATATTATAGTCAGAATTGCTAAGAAAAAAGTCAGAATTACGAGTTTATATCATGCAATTCTGATTTTCTAGCTTGCAATTGTGTTTATATCTCACAATTCTGAGGAAAAAAGTCAGAATTGCATGATAAAAACAATTGTGAGAAAATCAGAATTGCGTCTTTTTATCTTGCAATTCTAACTTTTGCAATTCTAACTTCTGACTTTATAACTCGTAATTGCGAGTTTAAATCTCGAAATTCAGATGACGCAAACTATTTGCCAAATATTGCTATACATCCTAATTATTGTTAACATGTATTCATTACTTCCATTAGCTCATTGTTTCTACCTTAAATTAATTTGCTAACAGTGACTGTAAGTTAAATTGCCTAAATTATTTATATTGTTAGCTAACTGTGTGATTATATGTACATTTCTGAAATTACATAATTTGGACACAGTCAACTCTGATAACAGACTACTCTAAATTGTAATGTTGACATGCACTCCCTGTAAAGCTGCTTTGAAACGATATGTATTGTAAAAAGCGGTATACAAATAAATGTGAATTGAATTGAAATTCTGAGAAAAGTCAGAATTGTGAGATAAAAAGTCAGAATTACCTTTTTTATTTTTATTTTTTTTTTAGAGGCGGAAACAAGCTTCCATATCATTTTGATGAACCGAGATCTATTTAATCAATGTTTTTTTTTTCCGTTGATGCGTGAACTTCTCTAAATATTATTTGTAGCATGCCTACCATCCAATAATTGCAATAGGCTTTGCGCTTTGTTACTTCTGATATGAAACAAAATCTGTGCTTTGAAAGTCTGTCTTTTTATAACAAAATTCAGACAACTAATATTGTTTTGATGCTCTTTAATAAAGGGTGACAGATCACTGTAGCACCTCAGTTCAATCGAAGGGGCAGCTCGGAGCGCACATAAACCGATCATCTCTTCCACTTTACTACTTGTTACAGCACAAAATAAACATGAATGAACATCAGAAGGTATGTTGAAAGATACAGTACAGTTAACTGAAATGTATCATGTCTCATGTAATCGCTCAATCAGTGTTTCTACTGTGGAAAGACGTCAATAAAACAGCTTGTAAACAAGGTCACATAACTACACTTACCTCAGGAAAACCATTCAATGTCCATAAACTCATTTCATATTCGTTATATTTTTATGGTGTGTTCACACTTGGCAGGTTTGGTTCGATTAAAACAAACTCTGGTGCGATTGCTCTGTTCATAAGTGCGGTTCATAAGCGTGAATTCTGCCATCTGAACCCTGGTGTGCACCAAACAAGCGGACCAAGACCCCTGAAAGATGGGTCTCGGTCCGCTTCCAAACAAACTCTGGTGCGGTTCGACTGAAATATGAATGCAACATGAACCAAAGACATCTAAACGAACCAAAAACAGGATGTCACCAGATGCGACACTAAAAAGGACAGAATGCTGAAGCATACCTTTTCTCATCATAGGAAATAAGTTGCTAATTACAGTTCTGTACAGGTGTCAGAAACGCTGTCTCCTTGCAGATCGTTGTTTGTGTGCAACGGAGAAATTCCTGAAGCTGTTTTGACTATTTTACACATTTTATAAACTCTTCACGAGTTTTCGGCTGGTCAAAATGCCATCATACATACGCACATACAGCCCAGAAATCAGCATTATTTTGGAATTCGCAAAATACGTGGGTTTTTTTTTTTTTTTTTTTTGTATCTTTAGGTTCAGTCTTAAAAATGACAGTGTGAATGCTAAGCAAACCAGAACTAAACTTATTATTTTCTTTTTTTTTGGTTCGGACCAAAAGAACCGAACTACAAGTGTGAACACACCCTTACTCATCTTGTTGTCTTCATTATTTAATATATGTTTTAATAAATCTGTCATGAAAAGAAGCTATTACAGCCACCAAGTTTAAATATTTATATTTTAACACCAAATTAGAGTAGAAACATAATTATATCATTAAAAAGTTGATATAGAACTGCCTTATGTGCAATTTAAATGATTAAATGAGATAATCAACACTCAAGTGGAAGTGAAGTTGAATATTAAATAAATGAGATTAAGTGATTATCAAAACTATTTTCAGGCTAGGTTTTCGGCTAAATGAAAACTTTAATTTCTGTGTTTCTGTTAAAAAAAAAAATCATTATACTATATGTAACACATTTTAAAAAACACAAGTAAATAGTTTTACAGCAAAGATGCCATGTCAAGTATGTATTCCAGAACAATCTGTGCTCATAAATCCTACAGAGTCTAACAAAGTCAAAGCCGTGTACCTGACTCTATCTCCATATCCGATGCCTGGTGTGTTTGCTCTGAATTAGATCTCCATTTCTTTGTCTTCTGGGGTGTTGATTAAGACTCATGATGCCTCTTACTGCAGCTGGTGGCCTGCTGGGCACATATGAGGTTATTAATTCCTTGGGAAATATCAATAAAGGCAATAAAATAGAAAAATACACATATACAAAAATATATTGAAAAGGGTTTTTACCGTTGGAAAGGTACTGCTTAAAAAAGCAGCAAAATTTTGATAGACAGGAGACTTGATAGAGGGAAAACTCAGATGGAGCAGCATTTACTACTGATCACAGAGCTGTGCCCCATTTGGGACAAGTGCTGACTGTGTTTCTGAGCACCGAGCCAATGCATATTGGATGGTCCAGTTCAAAATATAATTTTTTTTAATGCTATTGTGTATATAAAATAAATTGAATGGACAGGTCATGTCAGATGTTGTTGTTGATTTGAAATATGATATTTGAATGAAAGTGTGGCAAGCAGTTTTTGGGATTTCAGGATTTCCCCATTCAAATAGATAGGACTTGGTCCTCAATGCCCTAAGTAGGAGGCATTGCAAATATTGCCGCCAAGTGAACAGACTTTCCTTGAAGGGAACTTTGACCAAGTTCACAGCGCGACTCCCGCATATGAGAACATTTAGACTTCTATGCTTGGGTGTAGTGGGTGGTTGCAAAGCACATTATGTGAATTAAATTTTACGTGTGTTTGTCAGTACTTGGAATTTAGGTGGTGGAAGCATAAGCATTTTTTGTTTGTTTTGTGTCCAATTAGAGTGTATGTACACTTACATCTCTTATGTTGGGCGGTATAGAGACATTGAAGCCAGGAAAGTCAACCAGCTTGGAGACATCATAAGAGATCTTTTGGCTGGGGTTATTTTCATCTCCATCATTTGATCCTTGAAAAGAAAAGTTAACAAATCAATGGCAGTATAGTTCTATTTAAAACACACTATCCTTCCTTAATCACACTTCTGAAAGGTAAATCCCTTGCTCCTTTGGACAGCTCACCTCAAGTAAGAAAACCCTTAAAATATTCACACAATTATGGGGTTTCTTAACCTAAGAGATTGGTTGCTAACACTGGCCATAATAAGATACCAAACTCACTCTTACTATCATAGAGCATCAGGCCTGAGTTTTCCATTTCTGCCTCTTTTAACCAGCCAGGCGGGTAACCGAGCTCCCTCATGCAATAGATGAATGGAGGAAGGGTGTTTGTGGTAATCCCCAGAGCATCAAGGAGGTCTTGACTACACAAAGACAACATAAACTGCATATCATCTGAGTTGACTTTCGGAAAAATGACATTTATATTTGTGGAAAAAAAATATGGGTGGAAAGACAGAATGCATTTGTGTTATCAGTATAGGAGTAAATTGTAGGGTTGCCAAAAGTACCGACTTTTACAAATGTGACGATGCCAGTATTTCCCCCTAGCATTTTGAGCGGATTCTTAAACACCTCTGATTGGCCACTGTATTCACTCGCTCAACAGATTTGTCTGTGATTGGCTACAATGATCAACGCTTCAAAAACATGTTGTAAATAGACATCTTTGCTCTTCATCGAGCGCTTACACAGATACACACGGGGGCGTTTGAAATCCCTAATATATCTGCTGATAGACACCTGCTTTCAAATGCTCCCATATGTATCTCGGTGAAAAGCATCAAAGATGTCTATTTACAACATGTTTTTGAAGCGTTGATCATTGTAGCCAATCACAGACATATCTGTTGAGCGAGTGAACACAGTGGCTAATCAGAGGTGTTTAAGAATCTGCTCAACAGATACATCGACTTGTAGACGAGCCTGTATAATTCACACTTCCACTTCTTTTCTGGCTCAAACATATATGGCTGAATTAAACCAACATTTCCACTTGCCATTGTGTAGCGTTTGCTACAGTTGACAGAGCGGATCAAGCAGGTGTGTTTGAGTGGAGGCGGGGACTCATGAATATTTGCATATTCATGAGCCCACGAATACTGAATGAAGCAAGGGTGTAGAGTTAAATTCAAGCTATTTTAAGGCATGAAGATATTATTTTCACAGGAAAAAAAAAAAAAGATTTCATTTTCCTAAAATTATTGACTGCAGGGAGGGAGACTTGCCTTATTTGAAAACTAAAAAATTTGTAAAAACAGAAAAAGGAAGAAAAAATAAAAACATGTAAAAACTGACACTTCATAAGATGGCTGACCTCATTATTCCTGGCTTGTACTTTGCAAATTGCTCCTCAACCTCTTCTGCATGGTAGCGTTGGTTGCTCTGATTGCTGTTCTGTGAAAACTCCTTTCTTTTTTCATTGATACAAGCCATAACTTTGGGCTTAAACAGTAAAAATGAAAAGATTTAAAGGCTCAAAGTTTGATTTATAACTATGTTATAAATGATCTTGCATTGATTTCAAAGCTTAATAATGTAACTGTAAATATGAATATAGTACAGATATATTGTCAGTAATTAAAGAGAAAGACCTCCGGACAGTCTCGCAGTTGATGGCCCTCAGAACAGCAGTTAAAACAGCATGGTTTAGGTCTGGAAAGACAACAAGCACACTTCAATTCCTCAACCAGAAAAGCAAATCAGACACAAAAATACAGATGCCAATCTAAAACAATACTGATTTGCACAGCAAGACTTGTAAAGACCAGCATCAGTCTTGCAATCCCATAAAAATATCAATATCCAAAAGCTGCGACTGTAAACTCTTTCCATACCTTTTCTCCTTTATCTGCACCTCTTGGCCCTCGAGGGCAATGATCTGGCCAAAGATCTGCTGGTATCTTTGCAAAAAATCATTCAGGATGTACACAGACGTGTAAAACAGAGTAAAAGCATTATCTAGATTATAAAAAGCACAGCAAGTATAAGCTGGCTATAAACTTTTAGGATACTTGGGAACTTCCTATCCCTCAGTCAGCTGGGCGTTTTCATTCAGCAGCGGCTGGCCAAGTTTATCAACACAGAAGTTGGCGAAGTATAAAACGCTCCTTATTATCTACAAACCAAAAACAAGTTTGATTTGTAGTGGTTTCAATAGTCTACTAATTGAATATGAGTAATGCATGCGGTGTCACTGGTTTGTAGAACTCACACTGAAAGCATTTTTTATATGTTTGGAGTCACTGGAAGTCTTCGCTTTATAGCTCTCCTCCATAACGAAACTTGAAAGCTGCAAACAAGGAAAAAACAGAATTATTGCTTTCTGATGGAGACTGTTGTATTAAATTCCTTGTCCAGTGATATTAGAGAAGTACATGTGGGTTGACATGAAGAGCAGAGCCTTCTTTATCATTGTTACACTCATGTAGGCGTTTCTGGACAAGACCGTAGATGAAGTCTTCAATTTCTTTCCGACACTGCCTAAACACACACACAAACAGCATCTCTCAACAAAACTACCATTTTGAAAAAAATGAAACATTAAATTCAAAGATGATGCAGAAAGTACCTACTTGGAAATGATGCTGTTTCCATAATTAACCTGACAAAGTGGCCCATCGGTTTTGGAATCTGCTATTTTTATACCTCTGGAATAAAAATTACCATTGAATCAATAAATCAATAACTGCAAATGCCCAGTTTAACTGTATATTGAAAGAGAGTGCAAATAATTATTGCAAATAATTATTATTCACTCACGTAGGACGACTTAATATGGTCAACTTTCTCTTCAGTTCCTCATGTGGATCATCGTTAAGGTACAAAATTCAACACTCAATATAAAGACAGACAACAAGCAGTGAAAAAAGATCAAAACAAAGATAGCAGATAGTATTGGTACAAAATAGTATCAGCATATTATCAGTCAGTATTAGCATTTTTCATCTGTTTGATTAGGCTAATATTGAAGTTAGATAACATAAGAGTTTATTCATTCCAGTGAACCATTTTTCTGTCTTGAAAATTCTGTCATTAATTACTCACCCTCTTGTCGTTCCACACCTGTAAGACATTTGTTCATCTTAGGAATACAAATGAAGATCTTTTTAATGAAATCTGAGAGTTCCCTTTCGAAAGGGAACTCTACTCTGCGTTTGACACGCTATGGGGAACGTCACACGTGAACCGATGTCTGAAAGCCAAGTATCAAATCTCTCCAATCCTATTGGCCGGCGACAGCCTATGACATCATCATAGTGCGACCCGGGAGTATATAAGGAGCACCTAGAGAATCAGTCAGTATCTTTTCGTCTTTCGGGACTGTTGTGTCTGATCGCTATTCCAATCGAATCTGGTAAGGAATTTTTTCTATCATGTCTGACAAACGTTTCAGGAAGTGTGCTGACCCGTGTTCAAGGTTTTTGACACCTGAGGACACACACAACCTGTGCGTTTTCTGTCTGGGCGAAGAGCACGCACGGACAGTGCTTGAGGGTGCTGTCTGTGTTAACTGTGAGCGTCTTCCCATGAAGACGCTCCGTTCCCGCCTGTCACTCTTCTCGAGGGAAGGGGCGGCAGCATCTGTGCCTGGTGGTTCTGGCCCCGCTCGCGCTGAGGCAGAGCGGTGGATGAAATCATGGGGCTCGCAGGTGGAGCTCACTGAGCAGTTTGAGAGAGGTGTTAATCTTTCTCAGCCCCTGGCGGCTGGTGGGGATGAGTTGCTGGATGACGATGACGTCCTTTCTTTGACGTCATCGGATCCAGCAGCGAGTGCTCTTTTGACTGATAGCCCCAGAGAGCAGGAGATGGTGGTTGAAGAAGAAGCAGGTGAGCCTGCTGGTTCTTCTAAGCCTCCCTGCCCTGCGTATGCTGAGCTGCTGGAGGTTATGGAGCGAGCGAACTTCGCTGATGTTGAGGGATTGAGCCAGCATGGGTATGTGTCGTTGCCCCCTATTGACGAGACGTTTGCGAACTATCTCGTCACAGGTAGGGCACCGACATTGAAAGCTCCGGTCCTGCCGACTAAGCCCCTTAAAGTGACATCTCGCTTAAACGGCAGGGCATACGTGGCAGCGGGTCAGGCCGGTGCGGCTCTACACACCATGGCGGTGTTACAAGCCTATCAGGCCGACCTGTTGAGGGATCTGGACCAGGGGCAGGGTTTGTCCCCTGAGGCGGTGGAAGAGCTGCGCCGCACCACAGATCTCGCTCTCCGGGCCACTAAACAAAATGCCGAGTCGATTGGAAGATCGATGGCAGCGATGGTGGCCACGGAGAGACATCTGTGGCTGAACCTGGCGGACATCGGGGAGAAAGAGAAGGGCTTTCTCCTCGATGCCCCAGTCTCGCCCTCTGAACTTTTTGGCACCTCCATCGAGGCAGTGGTTGGAAAGTTCAGGGAGGTGAGGGCGCGCTCGGCAGCGTTTAGAACCTGCATCCCGCTCAAATCCGAATCTGGGCCCAGACAGCCAGGAGGTCCTGGTCCATCTCGAGCTGAGGCTCAGAGACAGGGACAGAGGTCCAGTGTGGCCGCTTGTAGCGTCTGTTCAAAATCGGATCCTGCCAGCCCAACTTTAGAATCTTCAGAATGCTTTTAGCCTCCTGAACTGTTTGTGTAAATCACGTATCAGCTCCGGCCGGTCTAAGGGAGACAGGCACTTTGGCATGTTTGTTACTCTGTCAGAAACTAACCAGAGAACCCCAGTCACCAGCTCTGGAGACTTCAAAAGAGTCCCTCTTGTGGGCTAAGGGCCATGTGGTCACAGACACCGGCCACAACCCCAATACACACACACATACAGACACTCACAAACACGCATGGAGATTGTGAATGTACATTTATCCTCCAAATATGACTGTGCCAAAGTGTACCCATCATTGTATTCCAAGGTGCATGTATGCATCCCTAGTATATAAGCTTAGCTATGACTGTAGTTGTATTAGTTTTATTCTAAACGATAAAATTCATGTATAAACTGTTTCTCCCCTTTTATGTCCTTCCCACCTGACAAGTTTGGTTTCTTTGTAAAGCTCTCTTTATGCCTTATTTGACAATGTATGTCACATCACTGTAAAATGCAAATTGTTCTATTTTTAATGGTACTTCGAAGAAAAATGTACTCTGAGCTAACACTTCATAAATTATGCAAATCGAGCCGCAAGACAAGACAAAGAAAGTTTTGCCCGCCAAACAGTGCACCCTGACCATTGGTTGTTTCAACCAAGGAGGCGTGTTGGCTTGTTTGTCCATAAAAGACAAGCACAAACATTGCTTTGTCTCTCGATTGTCTCTCAATTGTCCCTCGCCATTTCACGCACGTCTCTCCCGGACGTCTCAGCAACCGCGCTTCCATCACGCGCTTCTCTCTTCGGGACGACCATCTTTTGGCAAGTTCTCTTTTGTCAAGCCTTCTTCATCCGTCTCCCGAAGTCTTCACTCTTCATCGCCTAGGAGACGGACCCTTTCTTCTTTATTTTCCGGTTATTTTACTCTTAAGTTAAAACCTTGTTCAAAAATCCCACCGAAGAACACTTCCTCGGAAAAGGACCAATCGCATCCAGCCGCACGAACCGAAACTCCTGCAGAAACACGAAACAACCACAGCACCTGAACCTTTGCAAGTATAGAACTATTCTTTTCGAAGCGTTTTAAGCTCGATGTGTAAGCTGAGTTTCCTTGCTGGCTCTCAAAGGTTTTAACTGTTCGTAATTTGCCATTTCTTTGATCACCTCTGTTTTCCTGACTTTACTTTCGTTTTCTATATATGTGTATTATTTGTGTATATGTAGCCGTATAGCCTCTATATCCGTAGTTTCATATATTAAATACATTATATTCATGCTCGATTGTTTCTGCTGCTCATTCAGAAAAACCCAGTCACTTCTACGTTGATTCTGCAACATTGCTTTACGCTTTAATGCTATAATAGGAAGTTATTCTCGTGGCCAGAGAATAACATTTCTTTTATAATAGTCTATGAGAAAACCCATAGTTTGCTGGACAAACTAGGATAGTTTTTCTAGACAACTATTAAACTAGAACTAATCATATATGTAATTGATTATAATCCGTTGTAATTAATTCACAATATATGTGTATAATTCCCTTTTTGGTCGATTTATATTATAATTAATCATAACGCGTTATGATCTAATTATACATATATTTCACCCATAACTTGAGCTAATGAATTAAATACTTGTAAGATCGCTAAAGATCGCTACACGCTCAAGCACCTCCTCCTCCCAGGAGCAAGTTGCAGAGACGGCGGGACTTGAGGAGGAAGAAGCAGGATTTAAGGGAAGTGATCGATCGCAGACGCCAGCAACGTTGGTGATCGATTCCCTCTCTTTGCGAGGGCGACTTTACACCTGCCCTCACCCCTTCTTCCTCCACCTCCTGAGTTTTGGATTCATTTAACGTGCTCAGGTGCTTCTTAAACAGTCAGGCTGATGGCTGGGCCCATGATGAAAAATTTTCTGAAGGCCTGCCTTCTGGCTTGATAGTAAAGAGGCTCTTTTAGGCTTCAAAGAACCCTAGATTCCATCCTTCTATGTGGAAAAGAAGGAAAAGAGAAGTCTTTGGTCTTTGAGCCGCAGGAAGGTAAGCTGGGTCTATATTTTTGTTTCAAAATATGTTGACCTTGTTTTCCTGTATAGTTTTTCCTGAGCATGTAGTCGGAAAAAGTATAGGGGTTTCTGGGCTAAACTGAAGTTTGTTAGGTGGGCTAGAACGATATTTGTGCAGGCCACAAAATGGCCGCCTCTTAGCCACCATTTTTTAGAGTAGCTTCTCCTCTGGTTTTAGCTAGAGTAAGTTTGAGTTGGCACTCGTTACTTCAGTTAGATCTATGTCTAGTGTCAGCCTCTCGGCCACCTGACATTGTTTGCTTGTTGAGCTTCACTTTTTTTATTTCCTCTTCTTCTGTGAAGTTCAGAGGTGAAGCCCAGGCTTTGCTATGCTTGTGCGGCCTTGCAGGCCCACAGCTTAGCGGCCTAGGCTAGGACTAGGTTTAGGTGTTTTTCGTTAAATCACCCTTTGTATTACTATCCCTTGTTAGGTTGTATAGTTCCTAGTTCTGGCCTCCTCCTGAGGGAGTTGTGAGGCCATATGCCCATTCCCCCTTGTTAGTGTAGGTGCAATGGCTGAAGTCAACAGCTGAGGTAGTAGGCTGTTGTGAGCCTCCCTGATGCTGTTGTTTCAGGTGGTAGGCCCTTATCTTTGTGTAGATAAATTTATGCTGTGTATGCTAGGCCCCATTTTCTAGAACCTCATTCATGCTATGAATTTGTCTTCCCCTGAGCCCCTTGAATTAACATTCAAATTTGAGGGTACGGTGCTAGCTTATTTTAGCTCCCGTTCTCGAGGGTTCAGTACAGATGTTTTTCTGTTTGGTGAGAACATTTATCCTTTTCAGGATAGCATGTATAGTTTCAAAGCGTTATGTTTGCTTTGGGTTCTAGTTTTTGCCCTACACGTATGTGAGCTTTACTCCTAGTGCTGCCACAGGTTAGCACCTGTTCTCATAATTAGTAGGCTTGTGTTAGCCTCTGTTTAAGAGCATGGTGACTATTTGTACTCCCCATTTAGGGTTTGGTGTTTCAGAGTGCATCACCTGATGGATTGCACACTCAGGTTGAGTGTAGGGAACCTCACATTCAGTTTGGTTCTGTTAGCTCCCTTTGGTTTGATCACTGCCACAACAGCTATATTGCATATACTGTAGGAGTTGTAGGCTCTATCAGATTGAGCCTCCTCCTAGTATGGTAGCTTGTGTTTTACAAGCGTTGCTGGTAGATGTTCATGAGTTTGGCTCACTTAATGTAGCACTGCCACAGGTTTATGCCCGTGTCTGTTTGAGGTAGTAGGCCTTTTTAGGCCTCCTTCAGACCATGGTAGCATGTTATTGTGCCCTTTGTAATTGTAGTTGGTACATTGCCTGTTGGAAAGTGTAGACTTAGCTTAGGTTGTGTTAAGCTAGTTACCCACAACTGTTGGTTGGGTTTAGAGTTGGTCCCCTTTGAGCTTGGTCCTCTTTATAACCACTAGCTGACGCCACGTGTTGTTGGAGTTGTAGGCCCCGTTAAGGCCTTCTTTCAAATAGCATGTTGGCACAGTTCTGTGCTGGTTTGTTTCGTCACCGCCATTGGCCACGCCTGTCTCTGCTAAGGAGTAGGCCCTCTTTGAGGCCTCTCTCTCAGAGTGTTGTGGCAGAGTGTGTACTCCTCTTGTTTAAGAGTAAAAGGTGCTTTACTGAGTGCATGGCTTGTGTGGAGATAATAGCCACTAGCCGATGCCACGTGTCTTAAGTTGTAGGCCTTCTGGGCCTCCTGTGAGAACATGTTGGTGTATGTTTGTGTACTCCTCTCTCTTTGAGAGTAAAAAGTGTTTTTACTGAGTACATTGCTGAGTGGCTGGCCTCTCAGGGTGAGTTTATTTAGTAAACCTTATGGTGGTTTGGTTTTCTACATTTGCTCCCTTGAGCTTGGTAGCACTTCCACGAGCTGATGCCACGTGTCTGTTTGGAATCTTAGACCTGTCTTGAGGTCTCCTTAGGACGCGATGGCGTATGTTGTACTTCTCTTGCTTAGAGAGTAAAAGGTTTTTTACTGAGTACATAGCTTGTTGGTTTGTGTCAGTTTCTTTAGCTCTAGTCGAGCTAAATAGCTACCTCATAAATAAGTTAGTTCTATTTTGCTCCTAGAACTTTAGTGGCCACTAGCTAACGCCACGTGTCTACAAGTAGTAGGCCCTCTGGGCCTCCTTTGAGAGCATGTTGGTGTATGTGTTGTGTACTCCTCTCGCTTAGAGAGTAAAAGGTGTTTTACTGAGTACACTGCTGGATGGCCGTTGGCCCAGGTTGAGCTGATTTAGTAACCTCTCTGTAGTTCGGTTGTTTCCTCCCTGGAGCTTGAAACGCTGCCACGAGCTGACGCCACGTGTCTGTCTGAAGTTGTAGGCCCGTTTTGGGCCTCCTTTAGATCATGATGGCGTATGTTGTACTCCTCTTGCTTCTAAGAGTAAAAGGTGCTTTTACTGAGTACACTGCTTGTTGGATTGTGTTAGGTAGACTGTTGTGTGGGCACTTTACAGTCTTATCTGCTGTTACTTTCATGTGGTAGATTCTTGCCCTCAGCAAGATAGGTGTTCAAGGTGTGTGGCCTTGACAGGCCTCCCTTGGGTTTTCCCACTCCCACTTCTGGGGTTGTAACTTTAGCAGCATAACATGTATTGTTTTCTACTCTGTGTAGAACTATGGTCATGTTGTAGGACCCTTCCTGGCCTCTATGATTGTGTGCCTACAGTATGGTCTATCTGTTAGGTCGAGCTTTGTACTCTCTTGTTTGGGTTGTCCTATATAGTGCTTAGCTCCCTAAGCTGGTCATTGGTTGAAGGCTTCTATGAGGCCTCCTGTTTTAAGACCAGCCCCCAGGCTGGTTTGTGCTCCCCTTTATCAGGGTTTCTTAGCGTGCAGCCTCCTCAGTGCAAATAATCAGGCGCTGAGTAGATCCTAGGATTGAGCAGAGTTTACTCCCCTCAATAAGAGGGTAAAAAAGCACTCAGCTGAGTTCTGCTCTCCGGGATGCCCGTCTCTATGCTCAGGTTTTGAGTTGCTTACTGCCTTTCTGCAGTCGCTCTTACTCGTTGTCTTCTCTGAAGAATGCGTTGTTGAGACTCTGTGTTCAGACAGGTTGCTGGCCAGAGACTAGGTTTTTGTCAGACCAGGTCGGCCTCCCTGGTGACATTTGGGGTGACTATGTCCCCCTTCTAGTGGCTGGCTGGGGTTCCTTTCAGATCCCCTAGCCACATTCCCTTAAAGGGACCTTCTTTCTTCGGAAGATTTGGTCCCAGGAGCCTTGGAGCAGCCTTGGTAGGCTTTCTGCGGAAGGCCTCTTTGAGGTTTAGCTTGGGCTGTTGGCCGTAGGGAATGCTGTCACTGACAGCCTTTGTGTGACCCGAGGATGAGTTGCTCTGGCGTTTCTTTCGAAACTGCTTTTACGTTTGTCTAGCCACTGTGGCATGCACTCCCCTCAGGCATGGCGGCGTGGGTATATCGTTCCCCATAGCGTGTCAAACGCAGAGTAGAGTTCCCTTTCGAAAGGGAACGTCTCAGGTTACGTATGTAACCATGGTTCCCTGAGAACAGGGAACGAGACTCGTTTCCTTGCCATGCTCCGGGGGTGCCTGTTGAACAGTACCTCAGATGATAAGACACTGACTGATTCTCTAGGCACTCCTTATATACTTCCGGGTCACGCTAATATGATGTCATAGGCTGTCGCCAGCCAATAGGATTGGAGAGATTTGATACTTGGCTTTCAGACATCGGTTCACGTGTGACGTTCCCCATAGCGTGTCAAACGCAGAGTCTCGTTCCCTGTTCTCAGGGAACCATGGTTACATACGTAACCTGAGACGTTTTCTGTCCCTCCATTGATGCAACTACCACTTTCAAGCCTCAGAAAGGTAATAAAGACATCATTAAAGTAATCCATGTGACTCCAGTGGTTTAAAGGGTTAGTTCACCCAAAAATGAAAATAATGTCATTTATTACTCACCCTCATGTCGTTCCACACCCGTAAGACCTTCGTTCATCTTTGGAACACATATTAAATTATTTTTGATGAAATCCGATGGCTCAGTGAGGCCTGCATAGCCGGCAATGACACTTCCTCTCTCAAGATCCATAAATGTACCAAAAACATATGTACTAAAAACATATTTAAATCAGTTCAAGTGGTTCAATATTAATATTATAAAGCGACGAGAATATTTTTGGTGCGCCAAAAAAACAAAAATAACGACTTTTATAGTGATGGCTGATTTCAAAACACTGCTTCAGGAAGCTTCGGAGCGTTATGAATCTTTTGTGTCGAATCAGTGGTTCTGAGCGCCAAAGTCACATGATTTCAGCAGTTTGGCGTTTTGACACACAATCCGAATCATGATTCGACACAAAAGATTCATAACAGAGAAAGTTCCCTAGTCCTTATGACGACTTTCCGCAATGTCACATCTTGACTAACCGAACCAAAATAGAGAACTGCAGTCAATAACAACGCAGTGCTAGTCAGCGCACATCTACGATGCGAACAGAGCTCTTAACCCATGCATCGACGTCACTTTCCCACGTGACCACGCCGGACATTTAGCAAAATGGCTGGTTGTTCTAGCAGTGGCTGTGAAAATGTCAGTATAACTGACAATTATCAGCTAAAATTACATTTAGTTGGACTTGATAGTGACCCTAGCAACTTGTCAAACCACCTGTGGTCAGTGGACGTTGGCATGTGGCCAGACATCGCTTTTCCCGACATTTATACGTACCTTATCTCGACGACGGGGAAGTACACTAAGGAAAGTTTAAAGGCCTACAAAAGCCTCGACGCCTGGTCGTACTTCAAGGCGGGATTTGTAGGAGGGATTAAAGTGACACGAACACGAAGAAATATTCTGGTTGTAAGTGGACAGGTATGTACAAATAATTTTCATTTTGTTAAATAATTTTATCTGGTAAACCGTAAGTTAGCTAGTACTAGTTTGTTTATAGCCAACACTGCATCAACTTACAAATGTTACATATTTGAAGGTAAAACACAGTCAGCGAATGCATGAGCCACCGCTAAATCTGTGGATAGCTGCAGAGAAGACAGGGACAGTGTTGACAGGCCATTGTACCTGTATGGCAGAGCTTGGGGAAACTTGTTCCCATGTAGCAGCGCTGATGTTTGCTGTAATGTCAGGAGTGAGGATGCGTGATGAAATGCCATGTACCTCACTGCAATGTCAGTGGCTTAAGAAAAAAATCTGCTGCTCTGAACTATCTTCTATTGATTTGTCCAGCCCCATAACGCAGAGAAGGAAGGTATTGAGTCCAGTGGACGTGAATATAGACAGCAAAACTATGTCAGGGCACTGTAACGCTCCAGATACACCTAAACCCACTGGAAAAGAAATATCAGACTTCCTGGATAAACTCAAAGAAGTGAACCTAAGAGCTGCTGTGCCATCTGTTGCTCCAAGACACTCGGAAGACTTTATTCCTACAGCTCTTAAAGATGGCTATCCTACCCCCTTAGGAAATCTTTATGATGCTGAAAATATGTCTTTGACCTACAGTGAGCTTCTTGTCAAATGTGACAAATTGTTTAGGGATATGTCAATCACAGATGCTCAGTGTAAGCTAGTTGAACAGGAGACAAAGGGACAGGTGTTATCAAAGATGTGGTTCACCTACAGATGTGGCAGAATAACTGCTTCAGTTTGGTGCCGTTATAAAGAGTGATGAGCAACAACCCCCCAAATCATTTGTGAAAGCCATATGCTACCCCGAGTTGGCAAAGTTTACAACTGGAGCAACAAGGTATTATTTATTCAATTTATGATTATGGGGAAATTATGAAGCTTTAAAGTTGTTGTATTTTGACCAAGATGAAGGATAGAGCTAGGGAATGATAAAACCTCTCATAAAAACCTATTGAAAAGTTATTATTGATAAATTATATTATGTATTTATACAACAAATCTAACTCAGTGTTTTAATATTTCCAGATGGGGCATTCATCAGGAGAACAAGGCCATGTCATCAAAACACTGCAATTTTCATGTAACCGCGACTGGACTCTGCATTTCTTCACAGCACCCTCATCTTGGTGCATCCCCAGATGGGAAGGTGTATTGTGACTGTTGTGGCTCTGGCTGCTTGGAGATCAAATGTCCCTACTTGGGAAAAGACAAGACACTGTTAGAACTGTCAAAAGAAAAGGACTTTTGCTTGGTTGGATCCTCATCCTCAGACGTGGCACTGGAACTTAACAGACAACACCACTATTACTTTCAAGTACAGTGCCAGATTCATGTTACAAAATCACAATTCTGTGACTTTTGTGTGTGGACACCTTCAGAATTACATATTGAAAGAATAACCCCAGATTTCAATTTTGGAACACACATTACAAAGGCAACAAACTTTTTCAAGTATGCAGTGTTGCCAGAATTACTGGGAAAATGGTTCACGAAATGCAGTGCCGCATGACGACCACAACTATGCTAATTTGGCTACTGTTTAAAAACTAAAATAGTCCAAACTGTTGGAAAAAACTGTCAGCAGACTTATCTCACGGAGTGTCACTTTTATTTGTCAAGTGTACTTTACAAACGTCAGTCACAATTTTCATCCGAGTACTACATGGATGTTTGTCACTTTTAGTTTTTGTTTATAAATACTTGTCAGCCAAAAATGTAAATATATTAATGTGAAAATACTATATATTACTGTGAAATATTATATTTATAATCATATCATTACAAAATAAATATTTACTATATGTAGTTTATTCTATTGTCTATTATTAATGACAATCAAGAAGAAACTTTTTAGACCTATCATGTTTTTAGTATCACAGTCAAGTATGACGGGTGGTTTGAATAACACTTTACATGAACTAACACTCCATCAATCTGAAGGCACTATGGTTTCACAAAGATTACATAGAGCACAACATGTTAACACAATCTTATCTATAACGCTGTCCTCCACTCTGCCGTTTTGTTCAACTCTAATGAGGCTTACAGGCAGAGTTGAGCCTAGAATTGTGTATTTCTGCCTCAACATTCCAATCACCCTTTCAACATGTATTCTCACATGTGAAATTTCTCAAGCTGATTCAATCTCTTTGCGGCTAAGCTGTTACCAAATCTGCACAAAACAAGCCAACACTGTCCTCTATGGTGAAACCCCAGTCAGCCAGTATCAAGTCCCCTGGCAAGAGCTTGTCAAGTAACCCACTGTGCTCAGTAAGGTGTTTGTCTGTGACACGTCCACCCCAGGCCTTTGACACAAAGGAGATGCTTCCTTGTGGGGTGATTGAAATAAGAAACTTTATAGTGTTGTGTTGTTTGTAGTTGCTCCATGTTTGAGCTCGAGCTTTTAAATCTGAAGGACGCTCAATAAACACCTCAAAGCAGTCAATTATGCTTACACAGTTCTTAAAAAATGTCCGAAAACATATTGGTAAGCTGCGGGTTAAGTCTCCTCTTTCTGGCCACAATATTAAAGGATGAAGCCTGCTTGCCATGACATTTATCCAACGTCGAAAAATTCTTGATACAGTTAACTGATGAATCAAGAAGAGGTGGCCCAAAAATTCTTCAGACAGATTGAGGCGGAGTTTCGTAAGTGTAAGAAGTAGTTCCTGAGTAGCCATTACAGACTGTTTTGCAGTTTTAGGAAAAACTGATGAGACAAAAGTGAACACAAGCATGAATGTCTGTAAATTGGGTAGTCCGGTAAAATATTTAATTTTGCTGTCATCAAACTGGGAAGGGTCAAGGGTACGATGTTTTATCTCACATTCTAATTTGTGAACTTTATCCTCAGTGATTGACATTCAGTGTTTAAAGATTTAATCTGTTCATGTAAAGAGGTTACATCACTGTGTGTCATCTCTGTCTGGACCTCAGTGCCTTGGACCTCAACAGTCTGTACCTGGGTCAAAGACAAAAAATGGGTTTCAAGCATCAAAACAATGTGTAATGCAGCTTTTAATGTTTGTTTTTCAGTACATCAGAATGTGTCCTATTTAATAATTCTTTTCCTAAGCAAAAAATAAATATACATTTTTACCATGATTTACAGAAGACACACACTAACTATTATTCAATGTCATCTTGTCAAGCATAATTAGAAGAATCATTTTATGACATTAAAAGACTAATTACTTTTAACCCAAATACTAATCACTTGTATTTTTCATTTTTAAACTTTGTCCTAGGTTTAACCCATTTGTCAAATGATTTGCCATTGTGATGATGAACCTGGACAATGCCATCATCACTAGAGCACTTTTACTCAGTATTTTTTGTGTTTGCATTGATTGTATGAAAGGTTTGTTATTTGATGCATGTTGATGTATGTATTGAGGGACAATACCAACAGCAATTGTTCAAATATGGTAAATATAAAAGAGTCATTGTTTGTTTTAACATACTTCTTTATTGTTTTGTTTTTTTGTTTGTTTGTTTGTTTGTTTGTTTACTTGTTTGTGTGGTTGTTTTGCATATTATAGCACATGTTAGATCTTATCTTCCAGGGTTAGTATTTTAAAGGATGGCTCTGGTAGCACGTGTAGCGCTACCAGAGGAGATAATAGTATAATAATATCGATAATAATATCTGGATTACTATTAGCATTGGGCTGATGATACAGAGTTCAGTAGTGGTGTAAACAATCTATTTATGAGTTCCTTTGTGCCTATAGACCTTATGTAGCTCCGCCCCTTTTCAGCGCTGCGCTTGTTGTCTTTTGACTTCCGGTTTGTATTTCCACAGCGATCTTACGTATTTATGAATGAACTGCTCGTTTTAAAATCTTCCCGGTCTACTGACATTTGTTAGACATCTGCTTTAAACATAACAATGCTCATGATAACTTTCATTAACTCTACAACAGGTGAATCCACTTCACTAGCTAATACTAGTGAAGTGGATTCACACTAGCTAATCCACTTCACTAGCTAAGAAATATACAGGGCTACCGCAAAAACGGAAGTTCAAAGACAATATTCTAAAGATGGCGGTGCACTTGTTTCTCTGGTAAATAAGGTCTATATCAGTCGAAATTTTAAACACTAGCCTGTCTATCTATCTATCTATCTATCTATCAAGCCTTGTGTAGTACTACTTGTAAGAAAAACTGTTTGTCTTGCCTAACTAACACTATCTAACCATCCCGCTTTTGTAGAACACATTTTTTTTTTTTTTTTTTTTTTTTTTAAATGAAGGCTGACTGACCACACAGAATATAGCATTGTAAAATATTTGAGGAGTATTCACTTAAGTAGGATATCATAGGATATTTTTATACAAAAATTCAACATACCTGACACAAAGTGGCTACTGCAAATCCACGTTTCGGTGCCTGGATTCCAGTTTTTTCTGCGAAGTGCAGCGATCCATTTACTTCTCCTTTCGGTGTTTTTTGGCAGTCTGTAAAACGATAGCTCCGAATTATTGTTGAATCTGTTAGCACAGTCTATCGCACAACAGCTTTTTCCCATTTTGACGCGTTTTCCCCGTGTTTTCGCTGATTTCACATTGTACACTACGGAGCCCCGGACATGACATGCAAGAAAAAAACAATTAAGTCGTGCGCACAATTTACTTAAAATGAGGGAACAAATTATTAAATTGTGCGCACAATTTACTTAAAATGAGGGAACGAATTATTAAATCGTGCGCACGATAGGGAACGAATTAGTAAATCGTGCGCACGATTTAGTAAATCGAGGGAACGAATTAGTAAATCGTGTGCACGATTTACTTTTTTTTTCTTGCATGTCATGTGTGGGGCTCTGTAGTACACAAATGCTGCCGCACGATCTTTTTGCCACTCAGTGGACGTAACCGCAGCCACTTCCGCCGACTGTGACGTCACGTGCATACCCTCTATTCTCTTCAATCTACTTAGCTTGACGCCTGCGTTGGTTGAGGATTTAACCTGGTGCGTTCAAGCTATGGAAGGCCGATATCAAGCACCCACTTCTGTAGTGACACGAGTGGCGTAATGACGTACTCTCTCCGCTCCGCCCATTCACAGACAGCGGGAGGTGGGCAGATGAAAGAGCAAATGCTCTGTAAATTATTAAATACAAATAATGATGTAATTCAACACTACATGTAACAGGGTTAAAAATGTTACTGTAAAATGTTATGACTTTCACCAAAATTACTGTGTTTTTGTTCCTTTATTAATTGTTTGTAGACCCCTTGTGGCGACATTAAGTAATTAGTGGGTCATTTGTCTTGCTTGTGAAACCACGCCCCCACCCCCAGCAGAGAAGTTTATCCGATGCTGAGAGGTGATGCATATGTGTAAATGCCCACTGTCGCCAGAGGATATATGTTTCTCCTTGTTGTGTTACAATAAACAACGCATGAAACACAGTTCTCCGTGTCCGCCTGTGATTTATGTGCTGTCGGATAAGAAGCGATTTGCTGTAATTTTACAGTTACTTACCGCAAAAAATCCCAGTAAAATACCATGTATGTTATTTACGGTTAACTACTGTAATATGCAATGCATTATGGGTATTTTTTATGATATTTACAGTAACTTACTGTATATGGGGATTTACAGTACTTTACTGTTTACTCAAAAGCAGTAGTGCTACTGTAAATGAATTTTTTTGAGATCCTCCAATCAGAATGCTAGCAGCCGATCACGTGACCAGCTTGGAGCTTTCAGAAAAATAATTCAAACAAGATGGCGGCCTCTCAGTGGCAGGGGAGCAAAGAAAATGAGCGTAAACTTACATAGTTTTTACGCTGGTAAGTTGTCATGTGTCAACCCAAACAGGGAATTTACCCCATTTCATGCTTAAAATACCAACATATGTCCAATTTATTGTACGTAGGTCGTAATTTAACCATCGAATGTTTTCAGTTAAATACTAAAAAAACAATATTACGTAACGTCTGTAGTGGCGTAGGCCGTAGCGCGTGTGGTACGCGAAAGCTGCTTTTAAACTTGATCAACCCGGGTTCGAATCCGCCTTATGTCAAACTCGCTCTTATCCCTTTTCCCATCACAAATCAGATTTGAAAGGCATTTATATTTAATAAAAATGAAGAAAATATTTGAAAAGTTTAAATGAAGTGCCTAACAAGTGTTTAACAAGAAAGTATTTATCAGATTGGTTGCTGCCAACCATACGGTTGTATATATATATTTTTTTTAATGCCGTGGATTAGCACAAGTGAGGTGATATAAATGTAATTTTTAAATGATTAAAAAAATATATATATATATATATATATATATATAAACTTTGCTTACGCCTCAAAAATTTAAATTGTTACTCGCGTGCAAAGCCCGCGAAACAAGCTGAGGTTTGTGTCGAGTGCGCGCATAACGGACTGCTGAGTGGATCGCTAACCTTAGACGCCAGCTGTGAGTTTTTCTGAGGTAAGTACATTTTACTTTACAAATTTCTTTTAAGTTACGTTTACAACTACCACTTATGGCATATTTTACCCGTCAGTCACGTTAAACGAATACCGTTGAATCCCGTTAAATGTGTGTGACGTTATTATTTTGAAGTTGGCCTAGCGCGTTTTTTTCAAAGACTCTCCCTGCGTCTCAATCAGCTCTCTAGCTTCCTAGGTCGTGAATTTGTATATCGTGTAAATGAATGTGGCCGACTCCCTGATCAGTGCCTAAACTTCTAGGGACTAGGGAGCTGATTGAGACCATAGACTGTAAAAGATTGAGACGTACGCGATCCCTCCCCCAATATATGTATTTACAACGTGTTTTGCAGCGGTCAGTAATGTAGCCAATCACAGACATAGTTGTTGATCTCTTGGCAAATCAGAGGTGAGAATCCACTCACCGTTCAAAACGCCAGATTTTATTTTATTTTTTACATATTTTTTATTTTCTTATTTCATATTCATTCATTTTTACCTGTTATTGTAGGATATGTAACGTTATTCTCTTCTCTCTTTTTTCAGTGTTGATTGTCATCTGATTGTCTAAGTGATCAACCTAGCAGTCATCCTAGATTTGTGATTTATCATGTTCGTACATAATGAACATAATGATCATTGATGAAAAATATTTCTTCTCTTTTCTCTGTGTCAACAGGAGCTAACTACACCCCAAAGGCTCTTTTAAGAGCCACAACACGGAGCTTCTTTGGCTTTGTAAGTATATGTTTTGACTAACGATCAGGTGCATTCTGTAATTAACATATTGTACATAAGGGTGTAACAATATACTCATGTCACGATTCAGTACAATCACGATACTGAACTCACGATGTGATACTTATCGCAATATTTTAAGCTGAAATAAAGAGAGGGTTTTTTTTTTTTACTTTATTTTTTATTATTAAATTATTATTTTTATTATTAACAGGACCCACAAATATTCCCCCATTGCATTATTATACTTTATATTCAACATTATATATAATCATTCAATGTAGTAATGTAACTGAAACTCCATAAACCTATTGTTTTCTATGCTGCTAAGAGGTCAGATGGCCAATTGCATGCTGCAAAGTTTCAGAAGTGACAGCTACATATAAATGCTGGATTCACACTACATGGGACAGAAATATGACTT
This sequence comes from Mylopharyngodon piceus, assembly GCA_039654765.1. Taxonomy (NCBI): domain Eukaryota; kingdom Metazoa; phylum Chordata; class Actinopteri; order Cypriniformes; family Xenocyprididae; genus Mylopharyngodon; species Mylopharyngodon piceus. The sequence goes on along the minus strand of CM077438.1, from coordinate 28,639,736 downwards.
GTTAAAATAGTAACAGATTAAAGCAATGTAAAGGCATATTAGTTAGTTAGAAATATGTAGAAATACTAATAGTTTAATTGAAATATGTTCATAGCAAAATATTTTTGAAATTCTATTCCAGTTATTGGTAAAATGATGACTTGTAAATGATTTTAAATGTCTACCCCCCAAAAATAAACCAAGTAAAATTATAATTAATTCAACAATGAAAAAGCTTTCCTTATTATGGTTTATTATGTCTTGTTTGTTATTTCATATTTTATTATGGCTCCTTATTTATTTTGCTATTTCATATTAATTCATGTTTACATTATTGTAGGCTATATATTCTCTTCTCTCTTTTTTCAGTGTTGATTGTTTGTCATCTGATTGTGATTTATCATGTACAAATTTTTTCTTTTTCTCTCTTTTCTCTGTGTCAACAGGAGCTAACTACACCCCAAAGCTTCTTTGGCATTGTAAGTATATGTTTTGACTAACTATCTGGTGCATAATGTGATTAAAGGGTTAATTCATCCAAAAATGAAAATTCTGTCATTAATTACTCACCCTCATGTCGTCCCAAACCTGTAAGACCTTCGTTCATCTTCGGAACACAAATTAAGATATTTTTGATGAAATCTGAGGGTTTCTGAACCACACATAGGCAGCAACATCTTTGCGCCTTTTGAGGTCCAGAAAGGTACTAAAGACATTGTTCAACATTAAATATAAAACGTTAAACGTTATTTGAAATTATTTAAAAAATAAAGACACTTTAAATGTGAAATTACACCCACCAGTAGGTGGCACAAAACAATGCTGTGGACTTTGTTTGGAACTTTGTTCTTGTTCATTAAATTGTACGCTGTATAAAATCAATATTACATTTGTAATCATGCTGATATTAGGAGAAAAACGTTGCTCTGTGTAAAATTGGTTACCTATATTAAATGATCTAAATATAAAAGATGTACAGGGCATTTTTGCCCCTTATCTTGAATTCTGGGGGCATTCTCAAGGCTTTTTAATAGACTAAATCACGCAGTGAAAGCGTGCAATCTAAATATGCAGCACGCACACCAGTCTTACCTAGACTAGTAGTGCATGCATGCACTCAATGGGTGTGTTTTTGTTTGTTTTTTGTAAAGTGAGGGACATACATATAATTTCAGATCATTAAATCAACAATTACGATGTCATAGACAATATATGTCGCACACCCTACAGCACTGGCCCGATTGGGCAAGTGACTGTTCCGCCTACTGTCCCGAGCATCGTTAAAACTGGCCCTGGGCCATCGGGCAGTCCTTAATGTCGAGCCCTGAATAATCATATGACTAAAACTAAATGTGATATGTTTGCGCATACATGATTTTTGCACTTTCACTTTGATTTTGAGGAGCACATTTTTTTATGAAACCTAAGAAGTTTCTTTCCATCCATCCCAAATCCATTCCTCTGAAACTTAAAAGATAAAAAAATGTCATAAAGGCATCGTAAAAATAATCAACTGAGTGGTCTAATCCACTCGATTTATTATTTTTATGATGCCTTTATTACTTTTTATTACTTTTTTTTTTTTTTTTTTTTAAGTTTTAGAGGAATGGATTTTAAATGGATGGACAGAAACCTCTTAGGTTTCATAAAAAATATCTTCATTTGTGTTTGGAAGTTGAACACAAGTCTTATAGGTTTAAAATGACACAAGGTTGAGTACATGGTGACAGAATTTAAATTTTTTGGGTGAATTATACCTTATAAAAACTGCAAACTGAGCCTTTGATAAAACTAACTCTATATCACCAATCATATTGTTTACATCAATGATATATATCGTCACATTTTTGTATTGCGAAATCTCGATATTACGATATGTCGCTACACCCTACTTGTAATCCATAACATTTTAATATTTCAACAACAAAACAACTGCCTACATTTCTGCCTATTTTGCATCCATTTGTTATCTTGTTGTGATTGTTTTATAGTATAATTTGGGATATGCCACTGCATAACATGACAAAGTAATTAAAAATTATAAATTACATGGACTTAAAAATATGTATGCATTATTTTATATGCAGATCCTATCCAGCCAGTGATCAGAGAAGATAGAGAGAGACCTGAACTTGAGCACATGCAAGTATGTACAAGTGCACATACTGTAGCTTGTGAACTTCTGACTTGAGAATGTAAAAAAGCATTAGCTTGTGGAGATGGGCAATGTCCTGCTTCCTTTAAAAAAATTGTGACATTTAAATCCCACATGCATATGAAACACAAACGTAAACCAGAGAATAAAAACAATCTCAGTTTAGAGGTACTCTTGCTTGCAACATTGAAGGATGATCATTTGTGGCAGATTTTTATTCTGTTACATGTTCCTCCAACCCTCCACTAAAATGGGGACTTAACTGTTAAAACAGTTGTGTACAATGTTTTTTCAGGATTGTTTGATGACTAGAAAGTTCAAAATAACAGCATTTATCTGAAATAGAAAGCACTACTATTAAAAAGTTTGGGGTCAGTACTTTTTTTTTTTTTTAAAGAAATTAATATTTCTTTTATTAACCAAGAATGCATTAAATTGATCAAAAGTGACAGTAAAGGCATTTGTAATGTTACAAAAGCTTTCTATTACAGGTTTAAGTTTAGAGGGCCATAAAGTTACTCACTGTACCTTTAATGTGATTGTACATTCAGGCAATTAATAGAGTTCCCTAGCAAGGATGTGCAATAAAGCTATACTATTCAAACAGTACACTACTGGGAATAACTGCTGTTGCACAAGTTGTTACCTCGTCTCTTCATGAACAAATTTAGATGGAATAAACTCATGACCATTTCTCACACATTTTCCCTGTTTTGTTTCAGATCAGCCATCAGTTGTTTACCAGTATGGAGACCAGTCAAGACCAACTGGGAGGTTTTGTTCATGCTTTTTATTGCGCATTGTCATGATCTCTGCTTTTGTTATGAATTCAGGTCTCTTTTTTTATGTTGCATCATGATAAATAAAATGGATGTAATTGATTGTGACAGTGAATAAAAAATATATTGATATACATGGACTCAAGTCACTTATTTGGAATTTTATTAAATTCAGTAGCATTTATGTAAAATAAAATAAAACTGAAATAAATTACAGTAAAATTACTGTAATATTATTATACTGTAAAAATAAGTTGCGGTAAGGCCATCATACTGTAAAATGAAATTGCGGTAAAGGCATCTTACTGTAAAATGAAATTGCGGTAAGGGCATCTTACTGTAAAATAAAATTGCGGTAAGGGCATCATACTGTAAAACACATTTACAGTTAAGCTACTGTAAAGGGCCAATTACAGTAACTTACTGGCAATAGTGCTGCCAGTAAGTTACTGCAAAAATACAATAAAAAGTCTAACAGATGCTGAATAGAGTCTGTACAAATAAATACTAGTTAGCATATTAGAAGAGATGAATCCATTCAAAACAATTTGAGACATATATATGATGACTTTTGACAATATGTAGACAAAATTATGGGGGTGTTTTTTAGTACAATTTCTGCTTTCATTTTAGTTTTAGTTACATTTTTAGTAGGCTCAATTTTGTTGTGTTTTTGTCATTTTTGGGTTCCCACTCGTCCTGGAAAACCTTGAAAACCTGGAAAATTGATGACAAACTTTCCAGTCCTGGAAAACACATGGAAAATTAGAGAAAATGAAAAATGTCCTGGAAAATCTTGTTGAAAATTATTTTTTAAAAATTTCTTCGGTTTTTCTTTAGTCGAGAACAAAAAGTTTATTACTGGCCAAAAACAATTAGTTGCAGAAAGTGCGATGTTCAGGAATGCTGAGTTTTGACATTTTCAGTGATGATGTTTAGTCTTGTGTTGCCACTTGCAGCAGTTAGCTAATGCTATTAACTGCTCAAATGTATGCAGAAAATGGTAATTAGTAAGCAGCTCAGTAACTTGCTATAAGACATTCATAAGAGATTCATTGTGCAGTGTAGCCAGCTTCATTGATTATAACAGGAGTTTTCACAGCAGTGCAGAACTTTGTGAGTTTGCGCTGAAGTGATTGGCTGCAGTGATTAAAAAAGGAAAATTTATATAACCCATTCGCAATTTGAAAGTTGTTCATGCTGTTAAGTATACACACTGCAAAGTTTTGGGAATGATGGAGTATTTTATCCATCCTATAGAAAACAATTGTAGAATTAATTTGCTTACTATAAAAGCTAGAAGTGTTTTGAGGCCTCTTGGCCTATGTAACTGTAAAAGCTGTGAATAGCATATGAGAGTGTTGTTCGGAAGCATATGTGAATATTCCTGCAGGTTTTTTTAAATGGAAAATGTGATGTAAAATGTAAAAGTGTGTATAAGAACTGATGAAAGAACTAAGAACATTCCCAGAAATTGGTTTTGTCATTAATTTGGACACTTTCCAGACTGTTGTGATCCAGACAGGAATACACAGCCCTTGATAAGTCAAAACAATAACGGAAAAGGTAACAGAGAAAACTGTTTTTCCATTTTAGCAAAAATTGGTGTATAATAAATTTTTATTGCTTGGTGTAAAGTTGGCAAAAGCGTATGAGAGTGTTGTTTTAAAATATATGTGAATATTCCTGTTGGTTTTGTGAAATGGAAAAGCAAGTATTTAATGGGCACTGAAATCCAACATAATAAAGGGAATGTAAAATATTGTAAAAGAGCTGTTGAAAAAACTACGAACATTCCCAGAAATTGGCTCTGATGTTTATTTGGACACTTTCCAGACTGTAAGCGCTGTGATCCAGACAGGGAACACTGCCCTTAATAAGTCAAAACAAGTAAGGAAAAGGTAATAGAGAAAACTGTTTTTCCATTTTTTGCAAAAACTGGTGTATAGTATTTTTTTTTTTTTTTTTTTTTTTTTTGTGAACAATTGTTTTTTTATTGAATAATCATCTAAATAAAGATACAACATATCAGAATGCAGCCCCCCACCCACTCACCCACTCACCCACCTGGTAGACTTATACTGTGCTGAGAAATTACAAGACATTGCAGTGACAGAAGTATAAAGTGAAGAACCTGGTCAAGAAGAAAAAAATAATAATAAATAAAATAATACAAATAAATAAATAAACAAATAAAATACATGGATATAAAATACAGAAATAATTTACATCAAAAAGAAGAAAGAAAGGATTTAACAACATCAAAGGTAGCACTCCAAGTCTTTAAAGTCTTTGACTTTGCTCCATGAATGCGAGCTGTTGATAGCTCCAAAGAAATAATATCCAGCAAAGATAAGGCCCATACACGCCTGCTCATCATATGTGGAGGAATCCAACGACTGACTAACATTTTCTTAGCCGCAGTGAAAGCAGCTAAAAGTAAGTTTCTCTGTTGTGAAGACAATGACAATTCCGAGAAGTTACATAGGAAGAAAAGTCAAAACCATATCTTTATCTAACAGGAATGATATGTCATGAGCAAGCTGAGACCAGAAAGAAACAAGTGCAGAACATTCCCAGAAAAAATGCAAATATGTACCTAGTGCTCTCTGCGGACACAAATTACAGTTCGGAGAAGGTGACAGATGCATATGGAAACGTTTTAAAGGAGACAGGTAGAGTCTGTGCAGTAGTTTCCAATGGATCATCTGATGATTTGGGTTTTTTGAGGATAATGTGATTGATTCCCAAATTTGATCAGTAAATAAAGTTTGTATGTCACCACTGATATCCTTAGACCAGACAGTTGTTATGGAAAGTGGCTTGTATGAATTTTTGAGAAGAAAAGAGTAAATAACTGAGGCAGAAATAACAGAATTATCAGATGGAAAAATCACCTTTCGCAAGGGATGTACAGGAAATTGTGCATCCCAGGGAACTCCATATGCGCGAAGCGCAGACCTAATACGAAGATACATGAAAAAGGAAGTTCCTGGTATATCAAAAAGAGCCTTAATATCTTGAAATGATTTCAGGCCTTTGTCATCATAAATGTCACCAAAGCAATTTACATTACATTTAACCCATTGTGGACAATGAAATGGAATCTTTCCTGATAAAAAAATGATTATTATGGAATAAAGGTGAGTGACGATGCCAAATCAAATTTGGCATCAAATCAATCTTTCTGGTCACCGTTCTCCAAGTAGAAAGAAAATGTGTTAGGATAGGGCCAAAACGAAGTTTACATTGTCTAACTGAGACACCAGCAAAAACCAAATGCTTTATATTGTAAGGAGAAACGATAGATTCTTCAATAGCCCACCATGAAGTTGACATATTTGGTTTGAACCAGGCTGACAATGCACGAAGGGTAAAGGAGTCAGCGTATAACTTAAAATTTGGGAAGGACCAACCCCCATCTGCTCTGCTGCGCTGTAAAGTAGATAACTTAATTCGGGGACGTTTACCATTCCAAATATAATGAGAAATTACTGAATTGAGTTTTTTCCAATAGCCAGCAGGTGGGGGTAAAGGAATCACAGAGGAATAAAAATTAACACGAGGGAGGATGTTCATTTTAACAACAGATATTCTTGCATGGAAAGAAGTATGAAGGTGCGTCCAATCTGCAAGATCTGAGGTGACTCTGGCCAAGTTGTTATTTAAATTTTTTGAGATAATATCCTGCAAAGAAGGATAGATATCTACCCCTAAATATTTGAATGAATGCACCACTGGAATACAACTAGAAAACGTCACAGATCCAACAGAGAAATTAAGAGGGAGTAGATATGACTTTGTCCAATTAATTTTATACCCAGACAGATTATTAAACTGATTAAATAAATTTAAAATATGGGGGACTGATTGAACTGGATTGCCTAAAAAAAGCAAAATGTCATCTGCAAATAAAGATATGTGGTGTGAGGTGTTCCTAACCGATATAGGGAGAATAAGTTCTGACTGACATACAGCTTGAGCAAGGGGTTCTAAAGATAAAGCAAATAGTAAGGGTGAAAGAGGACAACCCTGACAAGTGCCTCTTCCAATCTGAAAAGATTGTGAACATACCTGGCCAGTAAGAATAGAAGCCGAGGGATTAGCATACAAGATTTTAATCATATTTATAAAGTTAGAACTAAACTGTATAGTAATGTTTAATGTATGCTGCGTGAGTGAAAACCCGGGTGTGTGATTGAGCCTGCATTGTAAAAACTAGAGAGTGAAGATAAGGGAGGGGCTGCTTCTGATAAAGGAAGGAGAAAAATTGAGAGTGCAGTAAAGGCGGGGCTGCGAGAGGAGAGAAGTGTGTGTGTGTGTGTGTGTGTGTGTGTGTGTGTATGTGTAGAGGGAGGAAGACATTGGCTGCGTCCGAAACCGCCTACTCAATGAGTAGGTAGGCTACATAATTTCAGTAAGTACTGACTTAACGAGCACTAAAAGAGTAGGTACTTAACAGCCAAATCTCGTTGAATGAGATCCCAATAGGGATCCCAATAGGGGGTGAGTGGAGCTCCACTCTCGAACAGGAAATACGTCACCTCCACTAGTGGAGCTAGCTACAGCTATGGCCGCTGGGCATGCGCACATCAATATTGCGTCATTTAATTACTGTATTTGCATTATTGTAAGGGTAGGTTTAGGGTTGGGGTAGGTGTAGACGTTAATAAAACAAGTATTTGCATTATTGTAAAGGGTAGGTTTAGGGTTGGGGTAGGTGTAGACATTAGTAAAACACAAGTGGAGGTGACGTATTTCCTGTTCAAGAGTGGAGCTCCACTCGTCCATGGTCTGCAGCAAAGAATATACACTAACAAGAAGCGACACTTAATAGAGAATGAGGAGTTACGTCACGATGTTTTCACTCTATGTTGCATTTCGGGAAGGCGCCGCCATATTAGCAGGATACGCTATCCGTTGCCATGGTTACTTCGACAGCGAGACAAGAGAAAGAGCAACAGAGAGAGAGAGCAGATTAATTTACAGTTTTTTACGATTGTTTACACACTAAAATAAAAATTTCCACACAATTTGCAAAATTCTACTCCAATGAGCAAAACACCTCCACAGATTTGCACAACATTACACACAATGTCTGCTTCACCCTTTTTGCAAAACATTACACACAGTGATTTGTAAAACTCTACACACATTTTCACACCTTAGACACAGATAAGGATTGTGAGGTTACTTCCTTGTCATTACAAAGCCCCGGATTGCCAATGACCACACTAATGAACGAATTGGATAATCACATCCACCAGGTGTGGAAGCACACATGTGCTAATTTGAAAACACAGCACTCAGGTGTGCTATAAACGGCAGCAGGTGAGTTCACCTGTCTTCAACAAAAATGGAAGGAGCTAGAAGAAGAAGAAGAAGAAGAGTGAGAATGAGAGGGGGAGCTCAAAGAGGAGATGAAGGAGGTAGAGGAAGAGGAGAAGGAGGTAGAGGAGAAGGCCCAGGTAGAGGAAGAGGAGAAGAAGGAGATAGAGGAAGAGGCCTAGGTAGAGGAAGAGGAGAAGAAGGAGATAGAGGAAGAGGCCTAGGTAAAGGAAGAGGAGAAGAAGGAGATAGAGGAAGAGGCCTAGGTAGAGGAAGAGGAGAAGGAGGTAGAGGAAGAGGCCTAGGTAGAGGAAGAGGTAGAGAAGGACTTGAAGAGTTGATAGAACCTGAACAAAGAAGACGAGGACCAAATTTGACTCAAGAAATCCGTGCAACACTTATTGACCATTATCAACCATAGACTGACACTGATGGAAGCTGGACAAAGAGTTCAACCAAATCTCAGCAGAAATACTGTTACGTCAGTAATTCGGACATTTCATCGAGAAAACAGGTAAGCTAACCACACAGTACATTGAAACTGAAGCTTGCTGTACTTATCATCAATATTGTTTACTGTGACATTTGACAGTAGGCTGCATGTGTATTTTTTTTATATATATATATTTTTTTTTTTACATAGGATTGAGGGTCGAGGACACCAAGGTGGAAGGGGCCCTATGTTCACTCGTGCACAAGAGGCCGCCATTGTGAACATGGTTTTGACCAATAATTGTATCAGGCTGCAAGAAATCCAAGCCAATATCATCAGTGATGACCATATTTTCAATAACATCCAACGAGTCTCTCTGTCAACATTAGGTCGAATCCTCAAGAAAAATCAAATATACATGAAGCAACTGTATCGGGTACCATTTGACAGAAATTAAGAGAGAGTGAAACATCTGCGCAATGAGTATGTGGAGGTATGTATTGTTCATCTTACTATGGTGTGGTATTGTGCACTGCTCATAATGTTCTGGCACAAAAAAATACTGTGCAATAGATATTGAATAGCATCCTATTGTCTTTTACTGTGTTTCAGAGAGTCTTGCAAATGGATGCTGCAGAAATTCAACATGAATTTATATATGTGGATGAGGCTGGATTTAACCTTGCGAAAACAAGAAGAGGGAGAAATGTAATTGGACACAGGGCAATCACCAATGTGCCAGGGCAGCGAGGGGGTAACATCACCCTTTGCGCTGCTATTACACAAAATGGGGTCCTCCACCACCATGCAAATCTGGGACCCTATAATGCAAATCTAATACTTGCATTTCTTGACAGATTGCACGAGATTGTCACAGCATTAAACCAAGTGGACCAGATGCGGTACATTGTCGTTTGGGACAATGTCTCATTCCATCGGGCTGCTCTGGTCCAGAATTGGTTCCATGAGCACCCTGAATTTGAAGTCTTATACCTTCCCCCATACTCCCCCTTCCTGAATCCAATAGAAGAGGTTTTTTTCAGCATGGCGGTGGAAGGTATACGACCTGCGGCCCTATGACCGTTTGCCCCTCATTCAGGCCATGGAGCAGGCCTGTGATCATATCGAAGCAGCTTCTGTGCAGGGGTGGATTTGTCACACGAGGCAATTCTTCCAACGGTGCCTTGCCAATGAAGACATAGCCTGTGATGTGGATGAAATCTTATGGCCTGATCCAGCCAGACGGAGAGATGATGAATAGTTACAGTATTCTTGTTGCTTTTACAGTAGTTTTTCTTCAGAGTCAAAGTGTATGTACTTCATGCTGTAATTTTTATTTGTCTACAGATTTTATTTGTTTCATTGATTTCATGGTTGATTACTGTAACTGATTATGGTAAGAAATACTGTAAGTATTGAAATAAATACTTGAAATATTCAGTCTGCAGCATCAGTGTTGTGCAGTGCTTGGTAAGTTTATAGTAGGCCTATTTGTGTACATTCTCCCTATATCTCAAACTAATCATGAAGAATGTTGTGGGTTTGTCACTATTTTTTTTTTTTCATCTAAATTATCCCTTACATAACAATGTCTGGCCAAAAATCTAGCACATGCTATTTCCTAAAATTAGTTTTTTACAAATGTGTTTTTTATCACAACAGTGTGAAACTGGCTGCAATAGTGTCTGATCATTGAGAACTGTGTTGGTTAAATGAAAACTAATAGCATTTTCACAAATGTGTATATGTTTTGACTGAAGTGTGTATGTTTTGACTGAAGTGTGTCATTTTGCAAACAATCTAGGAATTATGCAAATTGAGTGTGGTGTTTGGATAATTGTGATTATATTTTGAAAAAAAGAACCCGGTTTTCAAAATTGCGTGTAAACAATTGAAAAAAAACTGTAATAAATTTTGAGATACAGCGCAGTTTTATGGGAAGAAATGGAGAAGGAGAAAGTGAAAGGAAATGGGTTATATCGGGAGAAACTAAATAACACCGCTAAACAGCGTTATTTAGAGAAACTGCTTGACATTAATAACATCGACCCGTACGACCTGCCAGTTACAGAATGGACGAAAAACCCAGAAGCACTACCACCTCTCACATACCCTGACATCGTCAATTACCTGGTTTATGGTATCAGAGCCTACACAATGCAAGAGTTCAGAAGATTTAAGTCATTAGAAGCTTATCAACAACTTTGCTGCAGCTGGGTGCAAGATTTACAAACCCACAAACCTGTAAACTACGAGAGCTCAAGGTTGCACTCCACGTTTATTATTGCTTTTGACAGTTCTAATGCTTATAATTGTAAACATGTAAATTGTTTAAAATAATATAATATAACTGTAATAATTTCATTGTAAAAAATAAAAAAAATATGTTCGCCTACTGAGTCATAGACTGGTTATTGTGTTGGGTGATGGGAGCTTGTAGATATGGGTGATTATAATGCAGGTAGATTAGTCATTATCATATTTTTATAATATTATTTTTTAGTTATTTAAGTTATTTTTTATTATTATTTTAATAGTTTGTTATTCATTGTCATGGATCACAAGAAGTTACAGGCAATAACAATATATATATATAGGCTATATATAAAATATATGTATGTGTATATAAAATACTATCACTAGTGATCATCAAAACTTTTTAACAGTTTATTTTACAGACTTTGTGTTTAAGTCTTTCACTTTTTTCACAAAACCTTTGCTCTCTAGAAACCCAGTCAGTTTGGGTTAAAATTCTTTAAAAGGCCGTCCGGGGCTGAGCCCCGGCACATAGGCTTATCAGGGCTCGACATTAACGCTTAATTTTTTGAAGTGGCAAGAGAAAGAGTGTTTTACTTGTCCTGATTTAACATCAATAACAAAAATAGCTAGGGAATCACCAAAACGCAAGCATGATTCTATTACATTTAGTGTAAGTGGCGATTGATAATGGATAATAATAATATATAATGTGCTGACAGTAAGGTTGCGCTGTTGAGGCTCGCGCAGCCTCTCGAGGAGAAATCGAAACAAATGAGTGCAGCACAAAGAAAACATGCTGCTGTAAAAATTCAAAATGTGGAGTTTTTTATATTTATAACATATGATACAGTTACGTAACATCACACGACCAAGAGAGCTGTTTTCCGCGTTATTGGAATCACGATTGAAAATGACAGTACTTTTATACATTCAATAATAAGTTAATTAAGTAAATTCAATACAAGTTAATAAAGTCACTTACATTTTAGACTCATTACTGACTGTTTTTGTTCTATTTCAGCAGCGAATCACAGCAGAACCATAGCGCATTTCTCACAGCGTTTTATTACTGAATGATTCTGCGTTTTGAACGAATCGGTTGAGTCAAAGATTCAATGGCCCATTCCAAAACACCTGCCTCATTCTTGAATGAATCAGCCGTTTGAACGAATCGTTTGAATGAATGACAAGGACAGTCACTTGCCGCCACCTACTGGCGGTTCAGTTTCATGTTTAAATTTTCCCAACATTTCTTATTTGTATATTCAAAAATAATTAAAGAATATCATAACATTATTTAATGCAGTTGTAATTTTTCAGTGTAAATTATTTGATTTGATTCGTAACAGTCCTGCTTTATTTTTCTTATTGAATTTATTGATCAAATGTAAAAAAAATTAAATAAAAGATGAATCATGTAATAAGATTAGGGGAAAAAATGCCCTTGGGGTAAATATCACAAATATGTAGATATAAATATGCAAAAGCTGATGGAACACTGTTGAGAATATAGCTTCAGAATAAATTATATTTACACCAAAAAAAATCAATTTTTTTCAAGACAAGCACATTTTTTGCTCGGACAAGTGACCAATTTACTTGTCCAAAGGACAAGCACATGACAAGGCTTAATGTCGAACCCTGTATTTTGTATTGATATGCTCTCCTTTAGGCCTACAGAAAGATTTTATTGTTATCAGATGTAGCTTTGCACACTGCCAGCATCTAGAATGATTTTGATCTGCATTTTAGTGTTCATAGCAGAGGGCTCTGTCAACTTATTTTTTTACAGTTTGTCAACTGATAAGATTTTGTAGGCTTTGTATACACATGTGCACTCCTCGAAAGCCTGAAACCACAGAGCCCCCCCACATAACAAATCCCAATTTAACCCCTGCTTATAAACACTGGATTATTACCAACATATGAAATTTAATTAAGGACATCTATCAGAAAAATTGGGAATGTTGGACAATAAATATATGAATATAACAGCTTGATTTTACAGTGTTGTCTAATGTCCGTTAAAGCAAAAGTGTACAAAAGTGGGAATTATGCGATAACAGACACAGCAATGCATCATGTATTATAAGATCATTATGTTGTTGGAATGTAAGAGCCTCACGTTATATTTATAACAATCATTGTTGATGTTTGAATTGCATTTCAGGGCAGTTTGTGAAGACAGATAAACAAGAGATGTTGTGACAACCTGGACAGAAGTCAGTTCCAGATCCACCTTCCACACCAGATTTCTCATATGGATTGCTGTCTACTAGCATATTATTTGTTCTCTTCAGAATTAGGTGCATGCAGACAATTTACTTGTTTATAACCTTTTTTCTTTCCGGTGTTGTGCCAAATTCTGTGACCCAACAAGTCATGAGACCCTAGGCATTGCATTGAGCTAATGTATACCCACACAAATACCATAGTTAAAACTGTTTTTGTAGCAAAACCATGGTTAATTTGTGGTTACAGGAATTACTACAATGACCATGTGTTTTGCTTTTATTCATAGTAAAACCATGGTTAATTTTCGTAACCTACCCTCACTACTAGGGTTACATAATTTGGTAGGTTACATAATTTGGCACTATAACTGTTTGGATCAGCACTGAATGAATGGGTTACTAAGACAGTTCCTTGCTGCCACCTACTGGCATTACAATGTAACCTGCAATGAAAGCGCTGAAAAATCGTTAACATACAGACCGTTTCTCAAAATCTGTTATAACAATATTATATATATATATATATATATATATATATATATAAATTATTTATTGAACAATAATAGCCATTATAAACTTTGTATTTAATATATATTATTTAATAAGTTCCGATGTCTATACAGTATGTTAATGTAGGCTTATGAAATGGACAACAACCAGAGGTCTGCGCTACAGGTAGGGTGAAATTGAGAAGAAAAAAAAAACTGCTGCTGAATATTTAGATTTACAGAAATATTGTAACCTGACATAATAGCCTATGGCTATATAAAGAAATGTAAAATACACAACTTAGTGTAAGTTATCTCTTACTATACAGTTATATTTTTATATATATATTAAAGCCATTTTAAAAGATGACACTGTAAAGCAAACATTTTGATGGCAGCATGTCAAGTAGCTACCTGTTTGAACGTGGTAGCTAGCTACGTTTTAAAAACGTTGCAAAGAGACATTCAGACGTGATAAAAAAAAAAACGTTTCTGCAACGTTGTGAAAAAACGTATTTATAACGTAAAAAAACCCGACATCTGTCGTAATAAATACGTCGGATTAAAACGTTATCACGTCCTTTTCACAACGTGAAAAAAACGTTTTTACAACGTAGTTGTGTTTGCTGGGAAGCGCCTGTCAGGAACACAAAAGCGAAAACGTCAAAAATAAAAAGTAGAGATGAAGACGTTAAAATGAAGTTTCCCTTACGAAATGGGCCCTTACAAATAAGAATAACCAAAATATTGGAGATGATTGTTGGTCGCGGATGTGTCGAAAGACCTCATTCGAGAAGTCTGTAGTGCAAGCGGTCTTCTGTGTGGTTGCAAAACCGCAATTGAAAAACGTAATTTTATTCTTCAGAGAAACCTTGAATCATTATTCCCGAATTTGGTTGCGTTGGCTGGGGATATATATAGAGATATCCCCAGTAACACAACCAAATTCGGGAATAATATATATAGATATTCTAGCCACCAGCGTGAGATTTTTGAGGCGACCGTTATTTATTTAGAACATTATTTTAGAACGTTATTACTTGGCGACGCGTCATGCAGCCACACAGACAGATGTGTCTATGTTATTTTTCCTTTTTATTCAAAATATTGAATATATAACTTGTTAACATGAAACGTTTAAACACCTTTAATGATCATGTTAGTTGATAGCCGCGCGCCATGAGTTTGCACCGCAATTCAGAGGATCTGTCGTATTTACATCACGTAAATTTCCACAATTTTCCCCGAAATACATAAAAGTAGGCTTAGTGGCCGGTGAACTGGGAGAATAGAGTAGCCTAAACTTTATTGTTTCATACACAATCTATCTGATATGAATAAAACACTTCGTCAGATTATAATTGAAAGCATAGCTATGCAGCTTCCAAAGGCATCAGTGTATGGAATGTGAATTTAAAAAAAAAACTGTAAATGTCTTTCTTTTTTTCTTCTTCTTTTTTTTACACTGAATAGTTGTGATATATGAAAAGCACTAAGCGCGTCTGTCTCTTGGCTCAGCGCCAGCCAAAGCGTGAAAGGACGTTTGAATTCTAAGTGACGCACTGAACGTTCTAATCACACCGGTGTGATCGTACGCGTCAAAGGGTTTAAATCAATCGCTTTTCGGGGGTGGAGGGGGGATGTTACTTGAAATAAATGTTAACTAATAAATTATTTCAATTTCTTATTAAACGTCAAAAGAAAAAAAAGCATTCAAGAAGAAGGGGGGCCAAAATGATGCCCCCTTAAAACTCTTCATGGCGCCCATGTATGTCATGGTTGTATGTTTTTCTCTTTTTATCGTTCTGATTATTGTTTATGCATCACTTACATTAATAAAACGATGTGTAGTCCATCTGGATGCTAATGAGTGTTATTTATAACAATAACAATAATGATAATTTATATTCCCAAAAATAACTCTGATGTTTAAACCCCTCTTTCACACACTAGAAAGCACCCCACCCAGGCCGTCTCTAACGCTCCTCAAATTCTTTCTGGTGATGTCTAAATTTCTCTCTTCTCTATTTTAGAAACATTTTGGACAGCTACACAGAGTAGGGTCATTCTTCTGGGTCACAACAATGAATTAGGCCTATTTTTCTTCTTTTTTAAATCTTTCTTTTTCTTCTATGAAACAATTTCATTTACATAATTTTATTAATGAACATGTTATTTAAAACTTTAAAACTTTAAAACTAATGTTTTTCAACATTGTGCAAATTTAAAGCTATCATGCCACAAAACTCCTGTTCCAGCACATCCCAAAAGCGCTCTACTGGACTGAGATCTGGTTACTGTGTAGGCCATTTGAGTCTAGTGAACTGTCATGTTCAAGAAACCAGTTTGAGATGATTTGAGCTTTGTGACATGTGCGTTATCCTGCTGGAAGATTATGCAGAAGATCGTACACTGTGGTCAAGGGATGGACATGGTCAACAATACTCAGGTAGGCTGTGGTGTTTACATGATGCTTAATTGGTACTAAAGGGCCCAAACTGTGCCAAGAAAATATCCTCCACACTATTACAACACCAGCACCTGTTCACATCAGACCAAAGTGCTTTCTAAGATGTGAAAGATGGGTTTTAGACATCACCAGAGTTATTTTTGGGAACAAAAAATATTTTTATTATTATTATTATTATTATTACTATAAATAACACTCATTAGCATCCAAATGGACTACACATTGTTTTATTAATATAAATGATGGATAAACAATAATCAGAACGATAAAAAGAGAAAAACATAAAACTATGATAGACAAGCAGTAATCTCGGACAGCTTGTCTAAGATTATTTCTATGAGTAAGTAACCTGTTGTAAAGCACCGCTCACTCGACGCATCTGTTTCAGCACTCCAACAGCCGCGCCACCGCACTCACGATAAGGCGCACAAGCGCCAGGCGTGTTATCTGCTAGGCGTCCTAACCATAAATATCTATGCTTCTAATAACGGCGGTGCAGAGACAGGATTAGTTCAGAATGCATTTTCAATTCCTCATTGAATTTTGCTATATTCATTGCGGGGTTTTTAATAAAAATGCAATCGCAAGTGTCGTAACTGTGAGTGTAAATGCAATTAAGGACAAAGAGTCCTCGATCTTGAACATTTTATATATACTCTTTGACTCCTATTGATGTTTCATCAACTATACAGTAGTCCATATATGACCAACTGAACATATTTCTGGCCAAAGAGTCTTTAAATTTTAACTTTCCATAAATACTTTTTGACTCCTTTTGATATTATATCAGCCAGACAGTAGACCATATTTGACCTGCTGAACATTTTATAGGCTAAAAAGTCCCCGAACATTTTACACATACTCATTGACTCCTACTGATGTTTCATCAACCATACAGTAGCCCATATTTTACCTATTGAACATATTTAAGGCCAAAAAGTCCTTGATCTTGAACATTTTATATATACTCTTTGACACCTATTGATGTTTCATCAACCTTACAGTGGTCCATATTTGACCTACTGAACATATTTCAGGCCAAAGAGTCCTCAATCTTGAACATTTCATACATGTTAACTCCTATTGATGTTTCATCAACCTTACAGTAGTCCATATTTGACACCTATTAAACATATTTCGGACCAATGAGTCCTCGATCTTGAACATGTTATTTATACTTATTGACTCCTTTTGATGTTGCATTAGCCAAACAGTAGTCCATATTTGACCTACTGTACATATTATAGACCAAGGAGTCCTCAGTCTTCAACATTTCATACACACTCATTGACTCCTGATGTTTCATCAACCATACAGTAGTCCATATTCGACCTACTGAATATAATTCTGGCCGAAGAGTCTGGCCACAGATCTGTCTCTAAGAGCCACCAAGGAGACCGCCAGAGCTGTTGGGCGGTTTATGGCAGCCTTGGTGGCAACAGAGAGGCACCTGTGGCTCAATCTGTCTGAGCTAAAGGATAAAGACAGGGCCTTTCTCCTCGACGCCCCGCTTGCGCCATCTGGCCTGTTCCGCGACGCAGTTACGTCAGTCGTCGACAGGTTCCAGGAGGCTAAGAAGCAAGCGGAGGCGTTCAAAAAGTACCTACCACGCCGCCATCCATCCTCTGGGGCTGCTGGGCGTGAGCAGCCCCAGCCGTATAGCTCCTTGTACCGAGAGCAGCAGAAAGAGAGTGTCGCCTCTTGTGCTCCACCTCAAAGACACGGTGGGCCGGGACGGCACTCTCAGCCCAAGCCTTCTAAGCCGAAGACAGACCTGAGGGTTTTGCTTCAGGCGAAGAAGGCTGGGCAGAAGAAGTCCTGACGCCAGTGGTGTCAGGCTTCTGAGGGCAGCCCCACATGGGGTGGTGCGGTACACACCTCAGTATACGGTGCCCATCCCACCTCGTGGCCCTCAGGAGGCCGTTCTGCCAATCCCGCCACCTCTGGTGCTTCGGGGCGCAGCGGTTCCCACCGAATTAGTGACGCAGTGTTCAGAACAACACGACACTGCGTCACATCCTCTGAGGAGGATAAATTTACATCAAAAATGTGCTGTGAACAAAACACCAGAGGCCAGCCTCGAGAGGCTGGTTCCCTTAGTAGATTTTCTGGTAGAGTGGAAATCTCTTCAAAATATCTCACGTTGGGTCCTGCAGATTATAGAGAAAGGCTACAAAATCAAAAAGTTTTGGTGCCATCCACCTCTATTCAAAGGAGTGATGCAGACATCAGTGCTTTCACAGCAGGCTCTGGTGTTGGAGCAAGAAATAAAAACCTTATTAGCAAAAGAGGCTATAGAGAGGGTTCCAGTTGCCGACAGGGAGTCGGGGTTCTACAGCCAGTATTTCTTGGTTCCAAAAAAGGATTGGGGGTTGCGCTCTATTTTAGATCTACGTCATCTGAATCGAGCAGTACAAAAGCTAAAATTCAAGATGCTGACGATAAGTCAAATCGTGACTCAAATCAAATCTGAGGATTGGTTTGTCACAATAGATCTCAAGGACGCATACTTCCATATCTCCATCCTTCCACAGCACAGGAAGTTCCTGAGGTTCGCTTTTGGGGGCGAAGCGAACCAATTTCGGGTTCTTCCATTCGGCCTAGCTCTCTCACCCCGCACATTCACGAAATGCGTAGATGCAGCGCTGGCCCCGCTCAGGCTGCAGGGCATACGCATCCTGAATTATATCGACGACTGGTTGATTTTAGCACAGTCAGAAATGGTGGTTCGGCATTGAGATGTCGTTCTCGCACATATTCAGAAATTGGGGTTGAGACTGAATGCCAAGAAAAGCGTGCTTACTCCACGACAGAGGACCACTTTTCTTGGTGTGGTTTGGGATTCAGTGGCAATGCGAGCATGTCTCTCTCCAGTTCGCATCACTGCTATTCTATCAGCCGTAAAAGAATTGTAGCTAGGCCAGTCACGCACTGTAAAACAGTTTCAGAGACTGTTGGGTCTGATGGCAGCAGTGTCCAATGTGATACCTTTTGGCCTGCTGTACATGAGACCCTTACAGTGGTGGCTCAGGACCAAAGGGTTTTCCCCGAGGGGCAACCCACTTCGTATGATCAAGATCACGTGGCGCTGTCTCCACGCCTTGATCATATGGAAGAAAAATTGGTTCCTGTCCCAGGGCCCTGTGTTAGGAGCTCGATGTCATCGTGTCACTCTGACGACGGATGCTTCTCTCACAGGCTGGGGAGCGGTAATGGAAGGCCGCTCAGCTCAGGGTCTGTGGAAGAGTCATCAGCTCTCATGGCACATAAATTGCCTGGAGATGATGGCGGTCTTCAATGCGTTGAAGTTCTTCCTTCCAGACCTGAGGGGCCATCATGTGCTAGTCAGGACAGACAACACATCGGTGATCTCGTATATAAATCGACAGGGGGGTCTGCGGTCGTGCCCATTATACAAACTGGCGCAACAGATCCTCCTGTGGTCTCTGGGGAAGATGCTCTCCTTGAGAGCTATCTACATTCCAGGGACTCAGAATATTGGAGCAGACATCCTGTCGAGGCAGGGGCTGAGGCCAGGGGAATGGAGACTTCACCCAGAGGTGGTGAAGCTCATATGGGAGATTTATGGCCAAGCGGAAGTGGATCTGTTCGCGTCTCAGGATACGACGCACTGTCCACTTTGGTTCTCCCTCACACATCCAGCTCCTCTGGGACTGGATGCCATGGTACAGACGTGGCCGAGGCTGCGTCTGTATGCATTTCCCCCAGTTGTTCTGCTCCTGGGAGTTCTGGAGAAAATTCGCCAGGAAGGGATAAGTCTACTGCTAGTAGCACCTCACTGGCCGAGCCGTATATGGTTTTCGGACCTGATAGCTCTTCTCGATGGCTCACCTTGGAAGATTCCGATCAGGAGGGACCTCCTGTCTCAGGCGGGGGGCATGATTCTCCCTCCCTGTCCAGAAATGTGGAATCTGTGGGTTTGGCTTCTGAGGGGGCCAAACTCATAGAGGTTGGTCTCTCAACTGAGGTTGTAGAGACCATTCTTCAATCCAGAGCTCCTTCCACAAGGAAACTATACACCTTGAAGTGGAAACTTTTCACTTCCTGGTGTCAAGAACGGAAGTTGGATCCAGTCTACTGCCCGATGGGTTCAGTACTTGAGTTCCTACAGTGCCGCTTCTCATCTGGGTTAACCCCATCTACACTTAAAGTATATGTTTCAACTATATCTGCTTACCATGCCCATGTGGATGGTACTACTGTCGGGAAGAACCCGTTAGTTATTCGTTTCCTCCGTGGCACCCAGAGGCTGAGGCCTGCGATGTGCACGAGGGTCCCTGCTTGGGATTTGGCTATCGTGTTAGAAGGCCTATCTACAGCTCCATTTGAGCCACTTGAGTCAGTCTCAGATAAGTTCCTTACACTTAAGACTGTCTTCCTTCTCGCCATATCATCCCTTAAGAGAGTAGGAGACCTTCAGGCCCTTTCAGTGTCCCCAACCTGTCTTGAGTTTGCTCCGGGGATGGTCAAAGCCTTCCTCTACCCCAAACCTGGGTATATCCCTAAGGTTTTGACTAACGTTCCAAGGCCTATTGTGTTGCAAGCCTTTTGTCCTCCTCCATTTGTTACCCCAGACCAGGAGAAACTGAATCTGCTGTGTCCAGTGCGAGCACTGGACACATATGTCCACAGAGCTGCCCTGTGGAGGAAAGCAGACCAGTTATTTGTATGCTTTGGACCACATAACAGGGGTCGTCCTGCATCTAAACACACTGTAAGCAATTGGATAGTCGAGGCTATTTCACTCACCTACGAGGTCTCTGGCCAGCAGTGTCCTTTAGCTGTCAGAGCGCATTCAACTAGGAGTATGGCGGCCTCCAAGGCCTTAATTTCGGGGGTTTCCCTCAAAGAAATCTGCGATGCGGCCGGTTGTTCAAGTCCTCGATCTTGAACATTTTACATATATTCATTGACTCCATTTGATGTTTCATCAACCATACAGTAGTGCATATTTGACCTACTGAACATATTTCTGGCCAAAGAGTCTTTAAATTTTACTTTTCCATACATACTTTTTGACTCCTTTTGATATTACATCAGCCAGACAGTAGACCATATTTGACCTGCTGAACATTTTATAGCCCAAAGAGTGTTCAATTTTGAACACTTCATACATACTTATTGACTCCTGATGTTTCATTAACCATACAGTAGTCTATATTGGACCTACTCAATATATTTCTGGTCAAAGAGTCTTTGAACTTTAACTTTCCACACATACTTTTCGACTCCTTTTGATGTTACATTAGCCAGACAGTAGTCCATATTTGATCTACTGTACATATTATAGGCCAAGGGGTCCTCAATCTTAATTATTTCATGCACACTCATTGACTCCTGATGTTTCATCAACCACAAAGTAGTCCATTCGACCTACTGAATATATTTCTGGCCAAAGAGTCTTCGAAATTTAACATTCCATACATAATTTTTGACTCCTTCTGAGATTACATTAGCCAGACAGTAGTTCATATTTGACCTATTGAACATTGCATAGGCTAAAGAGTCCTCGATCTTGAACATTCTTTATCATATTCATTGACTCCATTTGATGTTTCATCAACCATACAGTAGTGCATATTTGACCTACTGAACATATTTCTGGCCAAAGAGTCCTCAATCTTGTACATTGCATACATACTCATTGACGCCTATTGATGTTTTATTAACCTTACAGTAGTCTGTTTTTGACCTATTGAACATATTTCAGGCCAATGAGTCCTCGATCTTGAACATTTTATTTATTCTCATTGACTCCTTCTGATGTTTCATCAACCAGACAGTAGTCCATATTTGACCTACTGAACATATTTCCTGCCAAAGAGAATTTTTAACTTTCCATACATACTTTTTTTGACTCCTTTTGAGGTTACATTAGCCAGACAGTAGTCCATATTTGACCATATTTGATATTAAGCATTTTATAGGCTGAAGAGTCTTCAATCTTGAACATTTTACACATACCCATTGACTCCTACTGATGTTTCATCAGCCATACACTGGCCCAAATTTGACCTATTGAAATTATTTAAGGACAAAGAGTCCTCGAACTTGAACATTTTATATGTACTCTTTGACTCCTATTGATGTTTCATCAACCATACAGTAGTCCATATTTGACCTACTGAACATATTTCTGGCCAAAAAGTCTTTAAATTTTACTTTTCCATACATACTTTTTGACTCCTTTTGATATTACATCAGCCAGACAGTAGACCATATTTGACCTGCTGAACATTTTATAGCCCAAAGAGTGTTCAATTTTGAACACTTCATACATATTTATTGACTCCTGATGTTTCATTAACCATACAGTAGTCCATATTGGACCTACTCAATATATTTCTGGCCAAAGAGTCTTTACTTTCCACACATACTTTTCGACTCCTTTTGATTAGCCAGACAGTAGACCATATTTGACCTGCTGAACATTTTATAGCCCAAAGAGTGTTCAATTTTGAACACTTCATACATACTTATTGACTCCTGATGTTTCATTAACCATACAGTAGTCCATATTTCACCTACTGAACATATTTCTGGCCAAAGAGTCTTTAAATTTTAACTTTCCATACATACTTTTTGACTCCTTTTTATACTACATCAGCCAGACAGTAGTCCATATTTAAAATATTTAACATTTTATAGGCTAAAGAGTCCTCGATCTTGAATTTTGTTGTACTGTTGTACTCATTGACTCCTTTTGATGTTTCATCAACCATACATTAGTCCATATTTGACCTACTGAATATATTTCTGGCCAAAGAGTCTTCGATATTGAACATTTTACACATACTCACTGATTCCTATTGATGTTTCATCAACCATACATTAGTCCATATTTGAACTACTGAATATATTTCTGGCCAAAGAGTCTTCGATATTGAACATTTTACACATACTCACTGATTCCTACTGATGTTCATACAGTAGCACAAATTTCACCTACTGAACATATTTCTGGCCAAAGAGTCTTTAAATTTTAACTTTCCATACATACTTTTTGACTCCTTTTGATATTACATCAGCCAGACAATAGACCATATTTGACCTGACATTTTATAGCCCAAAGAGTGTTCAATTTTGAACACTTCATACATACTTATTGACTCCTGATGTTTCATCAACCATACAGTAGTCCATATTTGACCAATTGAACATGTTTCAAGCCAAAGAGTCCTCAATCTTGAACATTTCTTACTTACTCATTCACTCCTTTTAATGTTTCATCAACCATAGAGTAGTCCATTTTTGACCTTCTGAATATTTTATAGCCCAAAGAGTCTTCAATCTTGAACACTTCATACATACTCATTGACTCCTTTTGTATTTGACCTTTTAAAAATATTTCTGATCAAGGAGTCTTCGAACTTTATCTTTCCATACATACTTTTTTACTCCTTATGATGTTACATTACCCAGACAGTAGTCCATATTTGACCAGTTGAACATATTTCAGGCCAATGAGTCCTCGATCTTGAAAATTTTATTTGTAATCATTACTCCTTTTAATGTTTCATCAACCATACAGTAGTCCATACTTGACCTACTGAACATATTTCAGGCCAAAGAGTCTTCGATCTTGAACATTTCATACATACTCAAAAACAAAACAAAAATAACGATTTTATTTAACAATCTCTTCTCTTTCTTGTCATTATCCTTACACAGGTGACGTAGTAAGCACAGTGAAGGCTTCCGTTATTACGTCCGAATGCCGGCTCAGTATTGGCCAAAGCTGCACAAGTGAGTAGCAACGACATATGCGTGTGATGCTGATGCAGGAGCGGGCCAGTAATGAGTCAGCGTTCAGATGTAGAACATGGAAGTGCTGGATGTAAACACCGTATGAGAATGACACAGAAGATAAGATGTTGTTTAAACCAAACTCAAGAGACTTCAGAGTTTTTGCTTTTCTTGCTGCCTGCCTAGCTTGTCAAGACCTCCTTACAACACTAACAAATGGAAATGAGATTTTGGCTCATTTCTCATTTTCTGTTTGTTAAACTAAACGAAAAAACGTCTTTTCATTTCTCGTTATTCCATTCCAAATAGGGAATGAAATGATAAAAATGTACATGGGACCTATGTAGGAAATAGGAATAGGAATATTTGAGCAGATGAATGAGCAAAGTTATTTCAGGGCAAGGTCGACTGCCCTGATTGTAAAGCCAAACATGATTGGCTGTTATCTTATTGGCTTAAGTGGATCTGTGAAACTAAAAATGCTCAAAAATGTCTAAATATATACCTGAATGCATAAAGAAGCAAACTGACTTTAAATGGGAGTTTTGTTTCCAGTGGTCATTTGCCGCATAGAGCCTTAAGGCCATCTAGTGGCAATAGTCATGAAATGCCATGTTATATTATTTTTCCCCACAATAGGTCGGCAGAGACGCCCAATGCATTGTGTATTACGATTTTTTTTTTTAACTGACCTTTGCATGCACTGCAGAGTTATTTTGTATTTAAGTTAATGTGGAGAATGTTCTTATTTTAATTGTAAATAAAATCATAAATAACATAAAATTCCGGGGGAAAAATAGCATAAAAAAAAATTCAGAATGAAATGATAAAAGCTTTCTGGACAAAAAAATAAAAATAAATAAAATAAGAAGAAGTGTAATTTTAATTCTTCGGGTCATTTTGACAAGCGTGGGAAGGATTTGTAATCACACTCGTGTGCTCCCATTCATTCATTCAAAAAATCAGCTACAATGCAGAACACACACAAAAATGAAGAGGTGACACCATAACACATCCATAATGGAGAACAAATGCAAACAAACACACTGTTTTACTGACTAATGTGGTACAATGGCAAAAAAAAAAAAAAATGTATACACTTTAAATGCTAAAAAATGATCAACTTTGTCAAAGTGTCCTTTTTTTTATTGTTATAATATTGATTTTATAATGGCTAAACGTAAATCTAAACAAAGAACTTGAACAGATGTATATCTATGAGGAAATGACAAATGGGTCATTGAGTAATGCTCTGCCGCCATCTAGTGGCTGCAGTTGAAATTTAATGTTATTTTTTTTAATTGTTTATTTTCCAGTAGATGGCAGCAATCTTCCAATGCACACAAGAATATCCCACTGCAACGACACTCATGTTGAAATAGAAGTTAGTGCTTATTTCCGGTGCATTAAAACATTTCTTATGTTACAGAACATGTACTGTAGAACTGAGGTCCAGGGTCTCCCAAGAGAGTAAAATATTTTTTATGATGGTAGTTTTTTTGTTTGTTTGTTTGGTTTTTTTGGGGGGTTTTTTTGTTTTTGCCTCAATTTGTAATATATAATTCACTTTAAAGAAAAACTACATTTCTCACTTTCACTCTTGGGGCCTCATTTATAAAGCTTGCATGCGCACAGATTTGACCATATTGTCCGTATGCCAATCCACTCCAACGCTCATATCTAACTTTAAAAAAAGGACTTAGCGCCATGTCAGCGTCTGAACAGACTTACGCACTTTTCCTTGTCAGATTACTGCAGTTTTTTTTTTTTAATCTAAGCTATTCTTGCAGCTTGCCATTCTAAATTAAAGGATTTGGACGATGACTGGTGATCTTTTATATGTAAATGACATTAATTAGGTGTCGTTTACAACGCGGAGAACTGAAACCATTCAGCTGCGCGCAAGTTCAAGATCATTTGCGATTTATAGAATTTGCATCTGAAAGAGAGGCGTACGCTCGTTTTCTGTGTGTATGTTCATTCTGTGAATCACACGTACGCACATCTGAGAAATTATCGTAAGATCAAATTTAGGATGGTTTCTGCGCAACATTTTATATATTTTTTATAAAATCATTGAGGCCCAAGGTGATAAACTTGGAAAATGTGTCATGGTTTATTAGAAGATTGCTGCCATCTACTCGAAAACAAACACTCCTTAAATTACAAACATAACCTTAAATTTCAACTGCAGCCACTAGATGGCGGCAGAGCATTACTCAATGGCCCATTGAAAGAATGAAAACAAATTTCTCACTGTGATGAAACATAAGATATTATGAGCTTCATCACAGTGAGAAATTTGTTTTCATTATTTCAAAATCACTTAAATCACTTTTAATCACTTAAATGCTGCAGTATTGCATTGTGGCTGTGCACAGTAATGACAACTTAAAATTACTTTCACAAAAAAACATTAAATGTTAGCTCAAATTCATTGTACTGCAGATTATCACTGTGATAGAATGCTTAGTACAGACTATCGACTATAGACAGCCAGAAAGTAGACAGTCCATATTTGATCTATTGAAAATATTTCTGGCCAAAGAGCCCACAGATGCTCATTTGCAAGACATACAGATAGAACAACTGCTAATGTTAGATAATGATAATGATAATGTTTCTTGCAATAGAAGTTGCTTATTTCCGATGCAATTTCACTGCATAACGCATAAAGTTAGATCGTGTTAGAACATTCTTATGTTACAGACCATCTCAGCACTTCTATGCATGTAGAAAGAAAGCATATCTTGTGTTTACAGGCGCTGAAACAAAGATCTAACTTATAACACATCACAGATCTAACTTATTCCGTTTTGCATTGAAGAATAACATCATACAAACCGTGCATTGTTTTGTATACAAGAACTTACATTGTTCATTGAAGAGATAACACATGACACATGCTGTTGCACTGCATGATCACTGTTGTGCAGTGAAGAATAATGTATAAGGTATGTACTGTTTCATTCCATTTACAAGAACTAACTTATTTCGTTGTCCATTGAAGAATAACACATACGATATGCTTTGCTTCATTGCAATAACATTGCATTCAAAGAACTATAACTCCGATGTGGATTAAAGAGAAAACACAACATAATTGCTGTTGCACTGCTTTGCATACACGATGTAACAATCCGTTATGCAGAGAAGAACAACACTGTATAATATGTTTACTTTTATATGCTCTATTTTATTAGAATGCATACAAGAACAATGCATAAAATGTGCATTGAAGAGATAACACTCATTGCACGATCTAACTTTATGCGTTAGTGAAGAATGACCCTTAAAATATGCTCCGTTTCATAAGATTGATGTTGCATTGCATGCAAGAACTAACTTATTCCGTTGTGCATTGAAGAATAATATATCTTATGTTTCACATTGCATTGCATACAATGAAAATAAGAACTGCTCATTCGCTGTGCACTGAAGAGAAAACAAAGCAAATGAGTTGTTACATGGCATTCCATGCAAGAACTCATTTTGCCGTGTAATGAAGAGATGACACATAACGTTTGTGCTGTTGCATTGCACTGCATACAAGAATCAACCTTTTCTGTTGTACATTGAAGAGAGAACACGTGCTGTTGCATTACGAAGAATACAAGAACTAACTTGTATTGAAAATGCTGTTTCACACATAACATATCTGTTGTTGCAATGCATGCAATAACTATGTTGTATGTCTTGTATTCTTTGTAATGAACTTATTCTGGTTGTGTATTCTTCAATGACACAATAACACACAACATATGTGCTCTTGCATTGCAAAGAATACAAAAACGATGTACACTTAAGTAACACTGCTGATGCAATGCATACAAGAATCAACTTATTCTGTTGTGCATTGAAGAATAATATATCTTATGCTCGGTTTCATTGCATTGTATAAAAGCAATGCAATGAAACCGAGCATAAGATATATTATTGCAATCGCAACTAATTGTGATGTACAACTGAAGAGAGAACACATATGTGCTGATGCATTGCATACACTAGCTAACTTAATACATTGTGCATGGAAGAGATAACAACATATATGCTGTTCATTGTATACACGATCTAACATTGTATACACGATCTAACGTCTTTGTGTTAAGAGCTAACACAAAATAAATGCTGTTGCACTGCATTGCATACAAGCACAAACTTATTCCGTTGTGCAACACATGAGATATGGTCTGTTTCATTGCATTGTATACATACAAGAACTAACCTATTCTGATATGAATTGAAGAGATAACATAACATATGTGTTGTCTGTTTCATTAGTTTGCTACATTATTCTGTTGTGCATTGAAGAGACATCATATGTGCGTTTGCATTACAAACGCACATATGATTACACTGAACTAAATTCGTTGTGCGTTGAAGAGAAAACACATAATGTGCAATGAGTGTTATCTCATTGTGCACATAAATGCATAAAATGCTGTTGCATTTTAGTGAATTTAAGAACACTTTAAAATGTGAGGTGTTACGTGGCATTCCATGCAAGAACTCATTCTGTTGTGCAATGACGACATAAGGTATGTGCTGTTGCATTCAAATGTTGCAAGAACTAACTTATTCCATTGTGCATTGAAGAATAACATATCTTATGCTCTGTTTCATAACATTGCATACAAGAACTAACGCATTCTGTTGTGCAATGAAGGCTGTCATTGCATTGCATACACGATCTAACTTAACATACAACATCGAAGAAATAACACCACATATTTGCTGTTTACATATTTGCATGCAATAACTAACTCATTTTGTTGTGCAATGAAGAGATAACACATGGTATCTCAATGAAGAGATAACACATACCTTACATTTCATTGTAAAGATTAGACTAACTTATTCCGTTGTGCAGTGAAGAATAAGAATAAGAATAGGAATAATCTTATTCTTATTCTAATACTTCAATGCACAATGGAATAAGTTAGTCTAATCTTTATTGTCATTGTATAAATACAGTAGCACATAACAACGAAATGAAGTTAGCAACTCTAAAAGACGCCTAAAACAGTAAGTTATAAATAATTAGTAAAATAACAAAATAACATTACATTAATAACATAAATTTTGCACTGATGTCATTGCATTGAACCATCGGTTGTGCACTGAACATAACACGTGTGAACATTTGTGCTATTGCAATGCATTACAAGCAATAACTCACTTATTCCGTTGTGCATTGGAACAATGCACTAATTCTGTAGTGCATTGAAATGATAACACATAAGTGCTGTTGCATTGCACATTGTACTGTGAAGAATAACAGTTTACACTGCATTGTATACGAGAACTTATTCCGTTGTGCTCTTTACGATTAAAGAACATGAGCATATAACATGAGATGGCATATAACATATACCAATACCATATATCCCATATAACCTATACTGCATACAATAACTGTTTTATTCCTTTGCATTTGAAGAAAAAACACACATCGTGTGTTGTTGAATTGCAAATAGAATATAGGATATATGCATAAAGAATGACATGTTTTGCTCAATTTCATTGAAACATACAAGAAATAACTTTCCGTTGTGCAGTGAAGAATAACAATATGCACTTTCATTGCAGTGCATCCAAGACTTAACTTTTTCCATTTTGCATTGAAGAATAACACATGTTCTGCACTAATGCATTCAAAAACTTTTCCGTTGTGCAAACATACGTGTTGTTGCACTGGATGCATACAAGAACTAATTCATTGTGCAACTGAAGAGATAACACATAACATATGTGCTGTTGCATTAAATTGCAAATTTTGTTGCGCAATGAAGAATAACATATAAACTATGGAATGTTTATGCATTATATGCACTCTGTATACAAGATCTAACTTATTCCATTGTGCATTGAAGAATTACACAAATGTTATGTTCTGTATCATTGCATTGTATGTAAGATCTAAGTATGGTTTATTGGAAGATTGCTGCCAGATGGACTCGAAACTCGAAAACAAACACTTAAAATAAAATAACCATAAATTTCAACTGCAGCCACTAGAGGGCGGCAGAGCATTACTCAATTGAAATAATGAAAACAAATATCTCACTGTGATGAAACTCATAAGATATTGAGTTTCATCACAGTGAGAAATGTGTTTTCATTATTTCAAAATCACTTAAATCATTATAGTCACTTAAATGCTGCAGTATTAAGTACATTGCATTGTGGTTGTGCACAGTAATGACAACTTAAAAATTACGATCGCAAAAAAAAACATTAAAAGTTAGCTCAAATTTATTGTATTGCAGATTATCACGGTGATAGAATGCTTAGTAGATATCGACTATGTAGACAGCCAGACAGTAGTCCATATTTGATCTATTGAAAATATTTCTGGCCAAAGAGCCCACAGATGCTCATTTGCAACACATACTGCTAATGTATTACGCTAATGATAGTGATAATGTTTCTGCCAAATGAGGTTGTTTATTTCCGATGCAATTCCAATAGTAAGTATTTTAGAACTAAGGGGTACTAAGGGATACCATTACTATTAATAATAAATAGTAATAGACCTTTAAATTTATACTATTAAAGGTCTTACGTTTGGGAGCAATCTTTTTTCTATGGGGAAAATATATGTACCCCTTAGTTCTAAAATACTTACTATAAATAATTTGTTGTTTTCCTGTTTGTTACCCCTTTATTCCCAAGACTTTACTTATTGTTCCCCTATTACACGTACTTACTTTATAGGTACACTATAATTAACGAAAGTTACGCTGTAAATTCGTTGTAATTACGCAGTACTTTCCGGGCTGGAAAGACATTCTTATGTTACAGTACTTCTATGCTTGTAGAAAGAAAGCATATCTTGTGTTTACAGGCGCTGAAACAAAGATCTAACACAGATCTAACTTATTCCGTTTTGCATTGAAGAATAACACATACGATATGCTGTGTTTCATTGCAGTCAAATAACTAACTCCGATGTGGATTGAAGAGAAAACATAATTGCTATGCAGTGAAGAATAACCCTTAAACTATGCTCCGTTTCATAAGATTGCATGTTACATTGCATGCAAAAACTAACTTATCCCATTGTGCATTGAAGAATAACATATCTTATGCTCTGTTTCACAATGAAAATAAGAACTGACCATTCGCTGTGCACTGAAGAGAAAACACAGCAAATGAGTATGGCATTCCATACAAGAACTCATTCCATACAAGTGCTGTGTTCTAACTCATTCTGTGCTGTCTAACGAAGAGATGACACATAACGTTTGTGCTGTTGCATTGCACTGCATACAAGAATCGACCTTTTCTGTTGTGCATTGAAGAGAGAAAACATAAATATTGCATTACAAATACAAAAACTAACTTGTATTGAAAATGCTCTGTTTCACACATAACATATCTGTTGTTGCAATGCATGCAAGAACTATCTTATTCTGGTTGTGTATTCTTCAGTTACACAATAACACACAACATATGTGCTGTTGCATTACAAAGAATACTAAATACTAAGAATACTAAAACGATGTACACTTAAGTACTGATGCAATGCATACAAGAATCAACTTATTCTGTTGTGCATTGAAGAATAGTATATCTCATGCTCGGTTTCATTTGCATGGTATAAAAGAAATAACTAATTGCGATGTAGACTGAAGAGAGAACACATATGTGCTGATGCATTGCATACACAATCTAACTTAATACATTGTGCA
Source organism: Mylopharyngodon piceus (assembly GCA_039654765.1). Taxonomy (NCBI): domain Eukaryota; kingdom Metazoa; phylum Chordata; class Actinopteri; order Cypriniformes; family Xenocyprididae; genus Mylopharyngodon; species Mylopharyngodon piceus. The sequence goes on along the minus strand of CM077438.1, from coordinate 28,608,150 downwards.
TAACACAGATGCTGTTCATTGTACAAATGATCTAACTTAATCCGTTATACATTTAAGCGCTAACACAACATAAGTGCTGTTGCACTGCATTGCATACAAGCACAAACTTATTCCGTTGTGCACATGAGATTTGTTTCATTGCATTGTATACATACAAGAACTAATCTATTCTGATATGAATTGAAGAGATAACACATATGTGTTGTCTGTTTCATTAGTTTGTGCATTGAAGATATCAGATATGTGCGTTTGCATTACATTAACTAAGTTCGTTGTGCGTTGAAGAGAAAACATATCATAAGTGCTGTTGCATTTCAATGAATTTAAGAACACATGTGAGGTAAATTCATGGCATTCCATTCAAGAACTCATTCTGTTGTGCAATGAAGAGATAACACATAACGTAACTAACTTATTCCGTTGTGCATTGAAGAATAACATATCTATGATCCGTTTCACATTGCATTGGATGCGAACTAACGCATTCTGTTGTGCAATGAAGGGATAACACATAACGTCAACAACATTGTATCTCTTCATTTGCACAACAGCACACACGATCTAACATTTGAACATAACGTTTGTACTGAGGAAAGAACACAAACATATTTGCTGTTGCATTGACACGATCTAACTTGATCACTTATGTGAAGAACATTTAAAAATGCTCTGTTTAATTAGTTTGCATAAGAAGAACTAATTTATTCCAATGTGCTTTGAAGAGATAACACAACATATGTTCTGTTGCACTGCATTGCATACACGATCTAAATTAATCCGCAGCGCATTGAATAGGAATAAGAATGAGAATCATTATTGTCATTGTATGCATAACAACAACAAAATAAGTTAGCAACTCTAAAAGATGCCTAAAATAACTAGTAAAAATCAGGAGATAACATATGTGCATTACATTGCACACAAGAACAAACCTATCTAACTTAATATGCAAACAAGAACTAACTTATTCCGTTGTGCATTGAAGAATAATGCATTGCACTACTAACATTGCATTGCTAATTAACGCATTCTGTTGTGCAATCAGGCGATAATACATTGCATTGTATCTCACTTAATCATTGTGCATTGGAAAGCAAAATATTTGCTGAATAAGAAGAATTGCATTGTTCAGAACTTTGTTCTGTTGTACATTGAAGAGAGAACACATATGTGCTATTGCAATGTTCATTGCATGCAAGAACTTTTTCCGTTGTGCAATGAAGAATAACACATTATGCTGTTTCGTTGCATTGTATACAAGAATTAACTAATTCAGATGTACACTGAAGCGAGAAAACATATGTGCTGATACATTGCACACACGATCTAACTTAATACATTGTGCAAGGAGGAGATAATAACATATCTGCTGTTCCAATGCATTGTATTCATGATCTAACTTAATTCGATATACAATGAACAATTAAAATGCACTGCAATGCAATTAAAATGCACTGTAGTTTGCATGTAGAACTATAATATTCCGTTGTGTTTTGAGGAGGATAACATATGTGCTGTTTGCATTGCATTGCATATTATATATGTGCATTTGCTTTGCAATGAACTAACTTAATCCGTTGGCATTGAAGAGAAAACACATATCATAGGTGCTGTTGCATTTCAATGAATTTAAGAACATTTAAACACACGTGTGGTGTTACATGGCATTCCATGCAAGAACTAACTTATTCCGTTGTGCAACTGAAGAATATCATATCTTATGCTCTGTTTTACATTGCATTGCATACATTGCATTGCATTGCATTCTGTTGCGCAATGAAGAGATTTAAATAGAACAATTAAAATACTCTCTGTTTCATTAGTTTGCATGTAAGAACTAAAATGTAATGTGCTTTCAAGAGATAACACAACATGTGCGATGTTGCATTGCATTAAAACAGAATTAACTAATTGTGCGGGTTGCATTGCATGCAAAGAATTTTACACTTTGTGTAACAACATGTGAGTTGTTACATGGCATTCCATGTTAGACTCATTCTGATGTGCAATGAAGAGATGACACAAACATATGTGTTGTTGCATTGCTTTGCATGGAAGAACTAACTTATTCCGTCGTGCATATCTCTGCTCTATTTAACATTGCATTGCTAACTAACGATAGCGATAACATGAAGAATAACATACATTATGTATGTACATTGTATACACGATCTAACTTAATGCGTTGTTCATTGGAACGCAAAATATTTGCTGTCGCATTGCATCAAAGTTATTCCGTTGTGCACTGAATAACATCTTATGTTCTGTTTCATTGCATTGTATACAAGAATTAACTAATTCCGATGTACACTGAAGAGAGAACACATGTGCTGATGCATTGGATACGCGATATAATAATGTTCTAATAACAACATATCTGCTGTTCCATTGCATTGTATTCACGTTATAAAATGAAAGAACAATTAAAATGCTCTGTTTCGTTAGTTTGCATGTAAGAACTATAATTCCGTTTTGCATCGAAGAAATAACACCACATTGCTGTTGCAATAGCATTGCAAGCAAAAACTTACTTATTCCGTTGTGCAATGAAGAATAAGAAAAAGAATAATCTTATTCTTATTCTAATACTGCACAACGGAATAAGTTAGTCTAGACTTTGTTTTCATTGTATACATACAGTAGTACATAACAACGAAATGAGGTTAAGTCATTCCGTTAACCTCATTCCTTTAAGTCATTCCGTTCATTCCTTTACTAAGAACTAGTAAAAAAAAAAAAATAACATAATAACATTTAAGTTTTGCATTATTAACTTAAAAATTGCATTGAACCACAGAACCATGTTGTTCGGTTGTGCATTGAACACAACACATGTGCGAACATATGTGTATTGCAAGCTCAATTATTCCGTTGTGCATTGAAGAATAATATGCTCTATTTCAGTGCATTGCATTCAAGAACTAATTCTGTAGTGCATTGAAATGATAACACATAAGTGCTGTTGCATTGCATTGTGCAGTGAATAATAACATACAATCTATACACTGCATTGTATACAAGAACTTATTCCGTTATTCTGTATACAAGATCTAACTTATTCCATTGTGCATTGAAGAATTACACAAATGTTATGTTCTGTATTGCATTGCAAGAAATAAGTACAATAAGTACGTTGTACATTGAAAAAAACTCATAACATGTTTTTGCACTGCAAAACACAAGAACTAACTTAATCCGTTGGAGACATAACACGTAACATATGTGCTGTTGCATTAGATTGAATATTGTGCAATGAAGAATAACATATGACACTGTTTCATTTTATTGTACGTCAGAACTAACTTATTCTATATCATTTCATTGCATGCAAGAACTAACTTATTCACTTAGCCATTGGAGATAACTCATAACATATGTGTTTTTGCATTGCAAAGCATACAAGAACTAAATCCGTTGTGCATTTAAGATGACATCATTGCTGTTGCATTGCAATGAATACAAGAACAATACATATTGCTATAACTGAAGAGAAAACCACAATATAGTGTTGTTTCACGGCACTGCATACAAAAACTAATTTCGTTGTACATTGAGGAGATGTATGACAAATGTGCCGTTGCATTAGATTGAATATTATGTTGTGCAATGAAGAATAACATAAACTACGCAGTTTCATTGCATTGTAGCAAGAACGTTAGTTGTGCATTGAAGAAACTGCATAACGTGCAACATTTTATAAATAAGGTCCATTGAGGTCCATATAACATCAACGAGACCGTGGTCCATACTTGTTGAACATATTTCAGGCCAAAGAAAAGTCAATGACTAATTTCTGACTAATATTGATTAGCCATTAGCCAGACATTAGTGCACATTTGACAGACTAAACATATTTTAGGCCAAAGAGTCCTCAAACTTGAAATTCTCATTGACACCTTTTGATGTTTCATCAACCATACAGTGGTACAAATTTGACCTATTGAACATATTTCTGGCCAAAGAATCTTCAAACTCTAAATTTCCATACATACGTTTTGACTACTTTTGATGTTACATTAGACTATAGGCCAAAGGGTCCTCAAACTTGAACATTTCGTACATATTGACTACTGATAAACATTTTCAAACTTTCTCATTTTGATGATACATTAGCAAGACAGTAGTCCATACTTGACCTACTGATTATATTATAGGCCAAATACTCATTGCCAAAAACTCCACAATCTTGAATATATTGTACATACTAATTGACTACATTTGATGTTTCATCAACCATTCAGTGGTCCAAATTTGAACTATTGAACATATTTCTGGCCAAAGAATCTTCAAACTTTAAACTTTCCACACATACTTTTTGATACATTCCATATAAACCTTTATAATCATTGACTCCTATTGATGTTTCATCAACCATACAGTAGTCCATATTTGACAGACTAAACATATTTCTGGCCAAATAGTCTTCAGACTTTAACTTTCCATGCATACTTTTTGACTCCTTATGATGTAACATTAGCCAGAGAGTAGTCCATATTTGACCTACTGAACATGTCAAAGAGGCCAAAGAGTCCTTAATCTTGAATATTTCATACATGCTCCTATGTACAAAATGTTTAAGATCGAGAAATCTTTGGCCTATAATATATTCCGCATGTAAAAAATAGATTACTGTCTCGCTTATGTAACATCAAAATGATTCAAAAGTTTTATATAGAATGTTAAAGTTTGAAGACCCTTTGGCCTGAAATATGTTCAATAGGTCAAATATGGACTACTCTATGGATGATGAAACACCAAAATGAATCAGAAGTATATGTGGACTATCAAAGTTCAAAGACTCTTTGGTCTGAAGTATGCTCATGTATGCAAATGTGGACTACTGTTATAGAAGGAGACAATGAGTAAGTACGGAATGTTCAGGATTGAGGACTCTTTGGCCTATAACATGTTCAATATTTTAAATATCGACTAACTGTCTGAAATGTAACATCAAAAGGCCTCAAAAAGTTTATATGGAATGTTAAAATTCGATGACTCTTTGGCCAGAAATATGTTCAATAGGTGAAATATTGACCACTGTAAAGTTGATGAAACAATCAATAGGAGTCAATGAGTTTGTATGAACTGTTCAAGATTGAGGACTCTTTGGCCGGAAATATGTTCAGAAGGTCACATTTGGACTACTATCTAATGTAACATCAGAAGGAGAGTATGTATAGTAAGTTAACCTTAAGTCAAGCCATGCCCAAGATTATCCTGAAAGAAAAATTGCTTCCTTCTGTTCTGACAATGTTCCCCAACTCGAAGGATTGTTTTTTGGTGTGGGATAATGCTTCAGTACACACAAGCCAAGCCAATCAAAGTGTAGATGTAGGACTTACCAGACCAAGACCCTGTCATAATAAGCAATGTAAGCGAAAGGGTGACCAGCCATTAAATAAAGCCATTAAATGCTTGATTTGTTCCTCCTGGAGTGGCATAAACATCATTCCAAGATGCGTGAAAGCTGAGATTGAAAATCAGGGTTATTCCACCAAATTTTGGTTTCTGATCTCTTCCTAACTTAAAACATTAGTATTGTGTTGTTTAAAATGAACATAATCTTGTTGTGCATTATTCGAGGTCTGAAAACATAGTATCTTTTTTTCTGACCAGTTGTCAGTTTCTGCAAATAAATGGTCTAAATGACAATATTTTTATTTGAAATTTTGAGATACACATAATAACTCCAGAAAAACTGCTAATTTTGCAGTGGTCTCTTAATTCTTTTCCAGAGCTTTATGTTATTCCTCAGTGCACAAGGGGATGAGTTAGTTCTTGTTTGCAATGCAATACAAAAGCACACAATATTTTATCTCACAACGTAATGATTTTAGTTATTGTTTGCAAAAGTTAGTTCTTCAATGCATAACGGATTAATTTAAATTGTGTACAATGCAATGCAACCGCGAATATGAGTTATGTCTTCAATGCGCAAGATAGACATGCAATTCAACTGTACACGTTTTGTTATTGCTTCAATGCACAACTGTGCACAATGCACAGTTTGTGATTGTAATCTAATGAACATGGAACATGGATGTGTTATCTTTTCATTGCACAACAAAATTATTTAGTTGTTGTATGCAGTGCAATGAAATAGAGCATAAGATATGCTATTCTTCAATGCACAACGGAATAAGTTGGTTCTTGTATGCAATGCAACATATGTTATCTCTTTAATTGCACTTCGGAATATGTTAGTTTTTGTATACAAAGCAAAGAAACAGAGAACAGCTTATATGTTATATTCTTCAATGCAAACGGAGTAAGTTAGGTCTTGTGTGTATTGCAATGTAACATAACATCTCGTGTTATTCAGAGCACAACGGAAAAAAGTTATTTCTTGTATGCAATGCAATAAACAGTACATATGTTAGTTTTCTCTCTTCATTGTCTATCGGATTTAGTTAGAATTACATTGAATGCAATGCAGTGAAACAGTGCAAAGCTTAATAAAGTAGGTCAAATATGGACTACTGTCTGGCTAATGTAACACCAAAAGTAGTCAAAAAGTATGTATGGAAAATTAAAGTTCGAAGACTCTTTGGCCAAAAATATGTTCAGTATTTGACTCAATATTTGACTAAATATTGAGGTTAATGAAAAATCAATAGTAGTCAAAGAGTATGAATGAAATGTTCAAGATTGAGGGCTTTTGGCCCTCAGAGGGTCAAATATAGACTACTGTCTGGCTAATGCAATATCAAAATGAGTCAAAAAGTTTATATGGAATGTTAAAGTTCGAAGACTCTTTGGCCAGGAAAATGTTCAGTAGGTCAAATACGGACTACTCTATGGCTGATGAAACATCAATAGGAGTAACTGAGTATATATGAAATGTTCAAGATTGTGGACTCTTTGGCCTAAAATATGTTCCATATTTCAAAAACGGACTACTGTCTGACTAATGTATCATCAAAATGAGTAAATAAGTATGTATGGAAAGTACAAAGTCTCTGGCCAAAAATATGTTCAATGGGTCAAATATGGAATACTGTATGGTTGATGAACCATCAAAAGGTGTCAATGAGAATGTACGAAATGTTCAAGATTGAGGACTCCTGGGCATAAAATATGGTCAATAGGTCAATCTTGCACTATTTCTGGCTAATGTGTCAACAAAATGAGTTAAAAAACTATGAATGGAAAGTTAAAATTCAAGGACTCTGGCTAGAAATATGTTCAGTAGGTACATTATGGAATACTGTCTGGGTAATGTAACATCAATAAAGTCAAAACTTATGTTTGCAAAGGTAAAGTTTGAAGAGTCTTTGGCCAGGAATATGTTCAATAGTTCAAATACGGACTAATCTATTGATGATGAACCATCAAAATGAGTCAAAAAAATATATATGGAAAGTGAAAGTTTGAAGACTCTTTGGCCTGAAACATGCTCATTGAGTCAAATACAGACTACTGTCTGGATGATGAAACATCAACAGGAGTCAATGAATATGCGTGAAATGTTCAAGATTGAAGACTCTTTGGTCTGAAACATGTTCAGAACTACAAATATGAAATTCTAAATATACTTACTTTGCCCTATAATATGGTCGGTAGGTCAAATATACACTATTTCTAGCCAATGTGTCATCAAAATGAGTTAAAAATCTATGTATGGAAAGTTAAAGTTCAAGGACTCTAGCCAGAAATATGTTCAATAGATCAAATATGGAATACTGTATGGTTGATGAAATATCAAAAGGTATCAATGAGAATGTACGAAATATTAAAAAATTATCAAAAATGGACTACTGTCTGGCTAATAAAACATCAAAATGAGTCAAAAGTTTTATATAGCATGATAAACTTCGAAGACTCCTTAGCCGGAAATATGTTCAAATAGGTCAAATACGGACTGCTCTATGGCTGATGAAACATCGATGGGAGTCAATGATTATGTATAAAATGCTCAAGATTGAGGACTCTTTGGTCAAAAATGGACTACTCTGTACTGTACTGTATGGCTGATGACACATCAATAGGAGTCAATGAGTATGTATAAAATGTTCAATGTGTCAAATATGGACTAGTGTATGGTTGATGAAACATCAAAAGGAATCAGGGAATATGTATAAAGTTTTCAAGATCAAGGATTCGTTTGCCTGAAATATTTTCAATGGGTCATATATGGAATACTGTATGGTTGATGAAACATCAAAAGGTGTCAATGAGAATGTACGAAATGAACAAGATTGAGGACTCTTTGGCCTAAAATATGATCAATAGGTCAAATATGCCAGAAAAAAGTTCAGTAGTTATATTATGGACCACTCTCTGGGTAATGTAACATCAATAGAGTCAACAAGTATATGTGGAATGTTAAAGTCTACATGAACCGGACGATTCAAACGACTTTTCTCCAGCGTTGTGACGTATTTCCACGTGAAACGGAATATTGAACAGAGGGCAGGGTTTTATTTTAGCGCTCCTCCTCTCCATCTCTCGCTCATAGCAGACTAACGGTTGGAGGGGAGTGTTTTAAGCGTTTTCAACCCAAGCCGTCAAACTGACGTCATCATAGAAGGGGCACTGTTGCAGAGGGGAGCAGCATTTTCTGATTTTGATTAAATATTACGAAGCCAAACAATTTTTTTGTGTGGATTGACTTGCACGGATGACTTGTTCACCACAAAACTAGCAATTTGAGATAAAAATAAATAAATAAATAAATAAGGTCAATTTTGATTTCATGTGTACTTTAAAGCTGGAAAACTCTTTGGCCAGAAATATGTTCAATGAGTGATGGACTACTCTAGGAGTGATGAAACATCAATAGGAGTAAATGAGTATACATGAAATGTTCAAGATTGAAAACTCTTTTGGCCAGAAATATGTTCAATAGGTCAAATATCGACTAACTGTTTGGCTAATGTAACATGAAATGTAGTCAAAAAGTACGTATGGAACGTAACAGTTTGAAGACTCTTAGGCCGGAAATATGTTCAATCGCTCAAATATGGACCACTCTATGGCTAATGAAACATCAATAGGAGTCAATGAGTCTGTATGAAATATTCAAGAATGAGGAATCTTTAGCCTAGAATATGTTCAGTAGGTCAAATATGGGCTACTCTCTGGCTTATGTTACATCAAAAGGAGTCAAAAAGTATGTATAGAAAGGTAAAGATCGAACACTCATTGCCCAGAAATATGTTTAGTAGTTCAAATATGGAATACTGTCTGGCTAATGTAACATTAAAATGAGTCAAAAAGTATAAGTGGAACATTAAAACCCGAAGACTCTTTGGCCTGAAATATGTTCAGTAGGTGAGATATGGACTACTGAATGGTCGATGAAACATCAAAAGGAGTTAATGATTATGTGTGAAATATTCAGGATTGAAGACTGTTTGGCCTATATATGTTCAGTAGGTCAAAGATGGACTACAGTCTGGCTAATGTAACTTCAAAAAGAGTCAAAAAGTCTATGTGGAATGTTAAAGTTTGAAGTCTGTTTGGCCAGAAATTTGTTCAGTAGGTCAAATATCGACCAACTGTCTGGCTAAAGTAAAATCATGAGTTGACTATTCATTTGCCAGAAATTTTTAAATTTTCGAATATGGACCATTGTATGGTTGTTGAAAAATCAAAAGCTGTCAATGATATATATATATATTATAGGCTCAAGGTTGAGGACTCTTTGTCGTGAAATATGTTCAGTAGGTCATATATGGACTTCTTTATGGTTGATGAAACATCAAAAGGATTCAGTGACTATGTATGAAGTGTTCACGATTGAAGACTCTTTGGCATATAATATGTTCAGTAGGTCAAATCTGGACTTCTTTATGGTTGATGAAAAATCAAGAGTCAATGAATATGTATGAAATGTTCAAAATTGATGACTCTTTGGCCTGAATTATGTTTAATACTCCCACTATGATTTTCTCCTCCAGGAGTGACATAAATTTGCCCAACAGCAATGTGACCGACTGAGCATTCCAAGATACATGAAAGCTGAGATTTAACATCAGGGTTATTCCACCAAATATTGGTTTCTGATCTCTTCCTAACTTAAAACATTAGTATTGTTTTGTTTAAAACGAGCATAAACTTCTGTACTGTGCATTATTCGAGGTCTGAAAACATAGCATGTTTTTTTCTGACCAGTTGTCAGTTTCTGCAAATAAATGGTCTAAATGACAATATTTTTATTTGAAATTTTGAGGAAATGCTTGTCAGTAGTTTGTAGAATAAATAAAAAAATATTCATTTTACTCAAAGAGATACAAATAAAAACTCCAGAAAAACTGCTAATTTTTCAGTGGTCTCAATTCTTTTCTAGAGCTTTATGTCATTCCTCAATGCACAAGGGAATGAGTTATTTCTTGTATGCAATGCAATTCAAAAGCACACAATATTTTATCTCACAACGTAATGATTTTAGTTATTGTATGCAAAAGTTATTTCTTCAATGCTTAACGGATTAATTTAAATAGTGTACAATGCAATGCAACCGCGAATATGAGTTATGTCTTCAGTGCGCAAGGAATAAGTTAGACATGCTATTCAACTGTACACAAAACGTGTACAGTTGAATAGCATGTCTAACTTATTCCTTGTTCCACTTATTCCACAGTTATCGCTTCAATGCAGAACTGTGCACAATGCACAGTTCGTGAATCTAATGAACATTGATATGTTATGTTTTAGCTCTTCATTGCACAACAAAATGATTTAGTTGTTGTATGCAGTGCAACGGAATAAGGTGGTTCTTGTATGCATATGTTATTTTTTTTTTATTGCACTTCGGAATATGTTAGTTTTTGTATACAAAGCAAAGAAACAGTGAACCGCTTATATGTTATATTCTTCAATACAAAACGGAGTAAGTTAGGTCTTGTGTGTATTGCAATGTAAAAGAACATATCTCGTGTTATTCAGTGCACAACGCACTAAAATGCACAATGCAATAAAAGTGCACAATGCAATAAAACAGTACCTATGTTAGTTTTTTCTCTTCATTGTATATCGGATTTAGTTAGAGTACAATGAATGCAATGCAGTGAAACAGTGCATAGTTTGTATGTGATTCTTTAAGGCACAACGGATTAAGTTAGATCGTGTAAGCAATGCAATGCAACAGCACATATGTTATCTCCTCAATGCACAACGGAATGAATTGTTTTTTATATATGCAATGCAACAGCGAATATGTTAAGTGTTATCTCGTCAATGTACAATGGAATAGGTTAGTTCTTGTATATAATGCAATGAAACAGAGCATATGTTATTCTTCAATACACAACGGATTAATTATGTTTTGTATGCAATGCAATACATCAGCACACATGTTTTGTCATCTCTTCAATGCACAAGATAATTTATTGTATACAATGCAATGACATAAGTGCATATAAGTGTTATCCTTCAATGCACAACGGAATGAGTTAGCTCTTGTATGCAATGCATTGCAACAACACACATGTTGTGTTATCTCTTCAAAGCACAACTGACTAATTTATTTCTTGTACGCAAAGTAATGAAACAGCATTTGAATTGTTCTTCACTGTACAATGCAGTAAATTAGATTGCGTATACGTTGCAATGCAACAGTACATTATGTTATGTGCTGTCTTTTTGGTGTACATCGGATTTAGTTTTTAAATACAATGCAATGAAACAGTGCAAAGCTTAATATGCACAACGGATGTTGTTTTATCTCTTAAAATAACAACCGAATAAGAATTTTTGTATATAATGCAATGACATAAGTGCATATATGTTATCTCTTCAATGCATTAAGTTAGATCGTGCATGCAATGCAACAACGGAATAGGTTAATTCTCATATGAAGTGCAATACAGAAAATATCTCATGTGAACAAAATAGTGCACAACTTCAATGCACAACGGAATTATTTAGTTCCTTTTTGCTAACTAATGAAAGAGAGCATGCTTAATTGATCTTCTTTGTATAAAAATACAATTTAAGTGTTTGAGTATATAATGCAAAACAACAGCACACGTATTATATCTTCATTGCACAACAGAATAAGTTAGTTCTAGCATGCAATGCAGCAGTACATATCTCAGTGCACAACGAAAGAGTTAGTTCTTATATTCGTTGCAATATAACAGCACATATTTTATTTATGTCTTTAACGCACAACGAATTAACTTAGTTCTTGTATGCGATGCAAAAGCACTTATGTGATATGTCTTTAATGCATAACAGTGCAACAGTGCATAGCTTATAGGTCAATTCTTCACAGTTCGTGATTGTAATCTAATGAACATGGACATATGTTATCTCTTCATTGCACAACAAAATTATTTAGATGTTGTATGCAGTACAATGAAAAAGAGCATAAGATATGCTATTTTCAATGCACAACGGAATAAGTTGGTTCTTGTATGCAATGCAACATATTTCTCTTTAATGCACATCGTAATATGTTAGTTTTTGTATACAAAGCAAATAAACAGTGAACAGCTTATATGTTATATTCTTCAATGCAAAACGAAGTAAGTTAGGTCTTGTGTGAAGTGCAATGTAACAGAACATATCTCGTGTTATTCTTCAGTGCACAACGGAAAAAAGTTATTTCTTGCATGCAATGCAATACAACAGCACATATGTTAGTTTTCTCTCTTCATTGTATATCGGATTTAGTTAGAATACAATGAATGCAATGCAGTGAAACAGTGCATAGTTTATGTGATTCTTTAAAGCACAAAAGGATTGAGTGAGATCTTGTATGCAATGCAATGCAACAAGCGAATATGTTAAGTGTCATCTCTTCAATGCACAATGGAATAGGTTAGTTCTTGTATACAATGCAATAAAAACAGAGCATATTTTATTATTCAATGCACAACGGATTAATTAGGCTTTGTATGCAATGCAATACATCAGCACACATGTGTCATCTATTCAATGTACAAGATAGATATTGTATACAATGCAATGACATAAGTGCATAACTTATATGTTATCCTTCAATGCACAACGGAATGAGTTAGCTTTTGTATGCAATGCATTGCAACATCACACATGTTGTGTTCTCTACTTCAAACACAACGGAATAATTTAGTTCTTGTATGCAAACTAATGAAACAGCACTTTGATTCTACATGCAATTGACATAAGTGCATAATTTACATGCTGTCTCAACGCACAACGGAATGAGTTGGTTTTGTATGCAGTGCAATGGTACAGTTTAATTCTTGTATTCATTGCAACATAACAGCACATATGTTATTTGTTATGTCTTTAATGCACAAAGAATTAACTTAGTTCTTGTATGCAATGCAAAAGCAATGATGTAATATGAAATCAATGCATACAGTGCAACAGTGTATTATAGTGCTTATAGGTTATTCTTCAATGCATACCGGAATAAGTTAGTTCTTGTTTGCAGTGCAATGCAACATCACACATATTGTGGTATCTCTTCAATGCACGAAGGCATGATTTAGTTGTTGTATGAGTTGTCTATTCATTGCAACGGAAAGCCACGACAACATCTCTTCATTGCACTACGGATTGAACTAATTCTTCTATTATTTGCAAGAAAAATGAATATGATAGTTCTTGTATACAATGACAATGACATAAGTGCATAACTTATGTTATCTGTTCAGTGCTCAATGCATTGTTAGATCGTGCATGCAATGCACAAATGTTATCTCTTCATTGCACAGTCAGACAGTAGAACATATTTAACCTACTGAACATATTATAAGCCATAGGTTCCTGGCTAAAGAGTGTTCGAAATTAAATTTTTCATACATACTTTTTGACTTATTTTGATGATGCAGAAGCTAGACAAAAGCCCAAATTTGACTTAATGAACATATTTCTGGCCAAAGAGTCCTCGAACTTTAAATTTACCTGCATACTTCTTGACTCATTTTGATGTAACCTTAGCCAGACAATAGTTTACTCAACATATTATAGGCCAAAGAGTCTAATCTCTTGAACATTTCATTCACACTCATTGACTCATTTAGATGTTTTCTTGACCATACAATAGACCTTATTTGACCTATTGAACACATTTCTGGGCACAGAGTCTTTGAACTTTAACTTTCCATATATACTTTTGGACGTATTTTGATGTTACATTAGCCAGACAGTAGTCCATTTTACCTTGCTGAACAAACAACAGGGCAAAGAGTCCTCAATCTTGAACATTTCGTATTGTACTGTACAGTAATCCATATTTGCTCCACTGTATGGAAAATTAATGTTCGAAGACTCTTTGGCCAGAAATATGTTCAATAAGTCAAATATTGAGGTTGATGAAACATCAATAGGAGTCAATGAGTATGTATGAAATGTTCCAGACTGAGGGCTCTTTGGCCTATAATATATTCAGTAGGTCAAATATGTACTACTGTCTGGCTAATGCAACATCATAATGAGACAAAAAGTTTATATGGAATGTTAAAGTTTGAAGACTCTTTGTCCTAAAATATGCTCAAATGAGTCAAATTTGGACTACTGTATGGCTGATGAAACATCAAGCGTAGTCAAAAAGTATGTATGGAAAGAAAGAGTTTGAAGATTCTTTAGCCGGAAATATGTTCAATTGGTCAAATATGGACTACTGTATGGTTGATGAACCATCAAAAGGTGTCAATGAGAAAGTACGAACTGTTAAAGATTGAGGACTCTTTGGCCTATAATATGGTCAGTTGGTCAAATATGCACTACTGTCTGGCTAATGTGTCATCAAAATGAGTTAAAAAACTATGTATGGAAAGTTAAAGTTCAAGGACTCTGGCCAGAAATATGTTCAGCAGGTATATTATGGACTACTGTCTGGGTAATGTAACATCAATAGAGTCAACAAGTATGCGTGGAAAATCAAAGTTCGAAGACTCTTTGGTCTAATATATTCTCAGTGAGTCAAATATGGACTACTGTATTGCTGATGATACATCAGAAGTAGTCAATGAGTATATTGTGAAATGTTCCAGATTAAGGATTCTTTGGCCGAAGACATGTTCAATGGGTCAAATATCGACTAACTACTGTCTGTGTAATGTAACATCAAAAGGAGTCAAAAATTATGTATGGAAAGGTAAAGTTCGAAGACTCTTTGGCCTGACATGCTCAATGAGTCAAATACGGACTACTGTCTGGCTGATGAAAGATCAATAGGAGTCAATGAGTATGTATAAAATGCTCAGGATTGAGGACTCTTTGGTCTGAAATATGTTCAGAAGTACAAATATGAACTTCCAAAAATACTTACTTTGGCCTATAATATGACCGATAGCTCAAATATGCACTATTGTCTGGCTAATGTGTCGTCAAAATGAGTTAAAAAACTATTTATGGAAAGTTAAAGTTCAAGGACTCTGGCCAGAAATATGTTCAATGGGTCAAATATGGAATACTGTATGGTTGATGAAACATCAATAGGAGTCAATGAGTATGTATGAAATGTTCACGACTGAGGACTCTTTGGCCTATAATATGTCAAAAATGGACTACTGTCTGGCTAATGTAACATCAAAATGAGTCAAAAGTTTTACATAGCATGATAAAGTTCGAAGATTCTTTGGCCAGGAATATGTTCAAATAGGTCAAATACGGACTACTCTATGGCTGATGAAACATCGATGGGAGTCAATGAGTATGTATAAAATGCTCAAGATTGAGGACTCTTTGGTCTGAAATATATTCAGAAGTACAAATATGAACTTCCAAATATACTTACTTTGACCTATAATATGGTCGGTAGATCAAATATGCACTATTTCTGGATAATGTGTCATCAAAATGAGTTAAAAAACTATGTATGGAAAGTTAAAGTTCAAGGACTCTAGCCAGAAATATGTTCAATAGGTCAAATATGGAACACTGTATGGTTGATGAAACATCAAAATGAGAAATATGTTCAGTAAGTCAAATATTGAGGTTGATGAAACATCAATAGGAGTCAATGAGTATGTATGAAATGTTCAAGATTGAGGGCTATTTGGCCTATAATATATTCAGTAGGTCAAATATGGACTACTGTCTGGCTAATGCAACAATCATAATGAGTCAAAAAGTGTATATGCAGTGTTGAAGTTTGAAGACTCTTTGCCCTGAAATACGCTCATTGAGTCAAATTTAGACTACTGCATGGCTGATGAAACATCAATAAGAGTTGATGAGTAGGCATGAAATGTTCAAGATTGAGGACTTTTTGGCCTATAATATTGACAGTAGGTCAAATATGCAATACTGTCTGACTAATTTATCATCAAAATGAGTTAAAAAGTATGTATGGAAAGTTAAAGTTCGAGGACTCTTCGGCCAGAAATATGTTCAAGGGGTCAAATATGGACTACACTCTGGCTAATGTTACATCAAAAGGAGTCACAAGTATGCAGGGAATGTTAAAGTTTGAAGACTGCTTGGCCAGAAATATGGTCAATAAGTCCAATATGGACTACTCTACGGTTAATGAAACATCAAAAGGAATCAATGAGTATGCATAATGTGTTTAAGATCATGGACTCTTTCGTCTGAAATATGTTCAGAAGTACAAATATGAACTTCCAAATATACTCAGTTTGGCCTATAATATATTCAGCAGGTCAAATATGGACTACAGTCTGGGTAATGTAACATCAAAAAGAGTTAAAAGGTTTGTTTGGAAAGATAAAGCAGGAAAACTCTTTTGCCAGAAATATGTTTAATAGGTCAAATATGGACTAGTATATGGTTGATGAAACATCAAAATGAGTCAAAAAATATGTATGGAAAGTTAAAGTTTGAAGACTCTTTGGCCTGAAACATGCTCAAAGAGTCAAATACGGACTACTGTCTGGCTGATGAAATATCAATAGGAGTCAATGAGTATGTATAAAATGTTCAAGATTGAGGACTCCTTGGCCTATAATATATTCAGTAGGTAAAATATGCACTACTGTCTGACTAATGTATCATCAAAATGAGTTAAAAAGTATGTATGGAAAGTTAAAGTTCAAGGACTCTGGCCAGAAATATGTTCAGTAGGTATATTATGGAATACTGTCTGGGTAATGTAACATCAATAGAGTCAAAAAGTATGCATGGACAATCAAAGTTTGAAGAATCTTTGGTCTGATATATTCTCAGTGAGTCAAATAT
>CM077438.1:28423435-28590568 GCA_039654765.1 Mylopharyngodon piceus | reverse complement strand
TGTGCTGTTTGGAAACATCAGAAGTCGAAGCTTTATTTCTTGTTAATTTAGCCACTGTATCAAATAAATACCTAGGGTTGTGTTTATTTTCTCCTAAAAGATTTGAAAAATAAGCAGATCTAGCAGTTTTTAAGGCCTTTCTGTACTCAATCATTCTCTCTCTCCAAGAAATGCGAAAAACCTCTAGTTTTGTTTTCTTCCAGCTGTGCTCCATTTTTCTGGCTGCTCTCTTAAGGGCCAGAGTGTGCTTGTTGTACCACGGCGTTGGACTAATTTCCTTAATTTTTTTTAAGCGCAAAGGAGCTACTGCGTCTAATGTGCTGGAAAAGAGAGAGTCAGTAGTTCCCTTTCGAGGGAACTCGCGCTGCGTCGCCATGGCAACGCTTTGGGGAATCCCTTCAGCATAAGCGCTCCTGAAGACGTGTACAACTAGTCCAATCGTGATTGGTGCAACGTCATCCCGTGACGTATGCCGGCGGAACGCAGAAGCTATAAAAGAGCCGTCAAACACAGCTGTTTCAGCTTTCTGATCTTCAGCAAGCGTTCTGTGTCTCTGTCCGTCTTATTTGGTGTTGTTTGTCCCGTAGCAAAACACAATATATTATTAGAAATGGCGAGTGAAGGCAGTAAGCAAAACTTCAGACCGTGCATTCCTCCCTGCCAGCGTTTCATAACGGAGGGAGATGCACATGAGTTTTGTGTTTACTGCATGGGAGCGGAGCATGCACGATCAGCCTTTGAGAAGGCTGACTGTCCAGCGTGTGAAGCATTCCCTCTAAAAACGCTCCGCTCCCAGCTGGCCTTGTTTGCTGAAAGTGGCCAGTTTGGCGTTCCTCGCGGCTCAGGTCCCACGGCTGCTGAGGCAGCTCGGCGTCTGCAGTCGTGGGGTTCGCAGATGGACCTGGCGGCGGGGGTTGAGACGGCTGCGGCCCTTTCTCAGCCCTCAACCGCTGGGCCCAGTGCTCAACACCGGGATCCGGAAGCCCGCTCCGCGGCTTCTTCCGCCCCGTGCGAGCCGTTAATGCTGAGTCCATCCGCCTCTGAGGAGGTGGATGTTCTCAGTATTGATTGTGATATGAGTGATTTGGGTGACTCGCCAGCCCAATCACCACAGTATGAGGAGCTTGTGGAGGTTGTTTCTCGGGCCGTGGCAAAATTAAACATCAATTGGCCGGCCGAGAGACAGGAGGAGCACAGCAACCTCCACGTCGGGGCTTGCTGTTCTTCCAGGATCTCCACACTGAGGCGGCGAGATCCTGGAATAAGCCATAATTATCTAGGCTTTCGAGCCCCACCGTCCATCATTATTCATCTCTGGTGGGGCTCAAACAGAACGGTTATGGGACGATGCCCAGGGTTGAAGAAACCCTGGCGGCATATTTGTCACCCGACTCTGCGTCGTCCCTCAAAGCTCCGACACTGCCCACCAAACCATGCCGAACTACATCATCGTTGGTGGGCAAGGCGTATATGGCAGCAGGTCAGGCCGGTGCCTGTTTACACACTATGGCACTTTTACAAGCCTATCAGGCCGACCTGCTGAGGGAATTGGATGAGCCTGAGGAGGTGCGGCCCGATGATATTAAAGAGCTCTGCTCTGCACTGATTTATCTCTCCGTGCCACCAAGGAGACGGCTCGTGCCATCGGCCGCTCCATGGCAGCTTCAGTGGCAACGGAGAGGCACCTCTGGTTGAACCTCTCGGGCATTAACCCTCTGGGGTCTGAGGATTTTCGGGGCCCTGGAGAAGTTTTGACATGCCCTGACATTTGTGCTTTTTTCAGTTGTTCAGTTTGTGCTGAATACGCCAAGCTCCTCATACCGGCAGGCACAGAAGGAGAGTGTTGCCTCTCGAGCGCCCCCTGCAAAACCTAAGGCGCAGAAGCAACACTCTCAACCGAAGCCCCAAAGGGAGAAGACGGATCTGAGGAACGTCATTCTCTCTAGACGGGCTTCGGGAAAGAGGTCCTGACGATTATGTCAGGCCTCTGAGGGCGCCCCCTCCAGGGCAGGAGCTCATTACAGCTGCTCCTCCGTGGAGCCCTCAGGAAATCGATTTGTTAACCCCGCCGCCCTCGGCGCTTCAGGGCACAACAATTTTCAACAAAGCCATAACCCAGTGTTCACACAATCTTGTGACGCTGGGGGGTTCGCTCTCAATAGAGAGGCCTGTAGAAAAAATAAAATCGGTTGAACCCTGCCACAGACGCGCTTCAGGGCACCAAACCTGCTCCATAGAATGTGGCTGGGACCAGCCCCGAGAGGCTGGTACCCTTAGTGAATTTCCTTTCACCATGGGAAAATTTAGCCAATGTGTCAAGCTGGGTCACTCGCACCATTCGCAAAGGCTACAGACTTCAGTTCGGGTCTCCCCCACCCAGGTTCAACGGAGTTTTGAACACGGTGGTGGGCCCCGAGCAGGCGCAAGTGATGGAGGAGGAGGTTCAGTCTCTACTGGCGAAGGGGGCCATAGATATCGTCCCCTCCCCAGAGAGAAACACCGGATTCTACAGCCGGTATTTTATAGTTCCGAAGAAAGATGGAGGATTACGTCCTATTATAGATCTTCGTCAGCTCAACCACTCTCTGAGGAGATTTCGGTTCAAGATGCTGACGTTGCCTCTCATCGTGAGTCAAATCAGGTCCGAGGACTGGTTTGTCACGATAGACTTAAAGGATGCGTATTTCCACATTTCCATCCTTCCGGAACACAGAAAGTTCCTGAGGTTCGCTTTCAGGGGCATAGCGTACCAGTATCGGGTCTTTCCCTTTGGCCTAGCTCTCTCTCCTCGCACGTTCACGAAGTGCATGGATGCTGCTCTAGCACCCCTCAGACTTCAGGGAATTCGGGTGCTCAACTGTATAGACGACTGGCTGGTATTAGCTCAGTCTCAAGAGCTGGCGGCACAGCATCGAGATGTTGTGCTCGACCATATGAAACGCCTGGGGCTGAGGCTGAATGCGAAAAAGAGCATGCTAAGACGGGGTATCTAGGAGTAATATGGGACTCGGTTACGATGCGGGCACAGTTACTAAACCTACCAACAGCAGGTGGATTGTAGAGGCCATATCCAAGGCATATGAGGTGCGCGGGTTGCCTTCACCTCTGCCTCTTAGGGCCCATTCCACTCGAAGTATGGCATCGTCCTGTGCACTATGGTCGGGGGCCTCCCTCCAAGATATTTGTGATGCGGCGGGTTGGTCTTCCCCACACACCTTCATTAGATTCTATAGTTTGGATCTACCGGTCACGCCCGGTTCCCAATTTCTTATCTCCTAGTTTGTGCCATTTCTGCTTCACATCAGGACAGGCATTTTGTCAGTATGGCGACGTGGGTATTCGTTCCCCAAAGCGTTGCCATGGCGACACAGCGCGAGTTTCCTTGAAAGGGAACGTCTCAGGTTACGCATGTAACCATGATTCCCTGAGAGGGGAACGAGACGCTGCGTCCCCTTGCCATACTTCCTGCATGCCTGTCAACCGCTTGCTTCAGATCAGTAGCTGAAACAGCTGTGTTTGACGGCTCTTTTATAGCTTCCGCGTTCCGCCGGCATACGTCACGGGATGACGTTGCACCAATCACGATTGGACTAGTTGTACATGTCTTCAGGAGCACTTACGCTGAAGGGATTCCCCAAAGCGTTGCCATGGCGACGCAGCGTCTCGTTCCCCTCTCAGGGAACCATGGTTACATGCGTAACCTGAGACATTTCTGTTGCAACATTGAGTTCTTCTAAGCTGTCTGGTATGCTAAGGTGATGGAACTGATCAGGAAGATTATTTATAAAGCAATCTTTAGTGGTAGAAGTGATAGTTCTACCATATTTGTGGCAGAGAGACGGTTTTGCAGCCTTGGCTAAATGTAGTATACACGAGACTAGATAATGATCTGAGATGTCATCGCTCTGCTGCAGAATTTCAACGGCATCAATATCGATTCCATGTGACAATATTAGATCTAAAGTATGATTACGACAATGAGTGGGTCCTGACACGTGTTGTCTAACTCCAATAGAGTTTAGAATGTCTGTAAATGCCAATCCCAATGCGTCTTTTTCATTATCTATATGGATATTAAAATCACCAACAATTAGGACTTTATCCACAGCCAGTACTAACTCCGATAGAAAATCAGCAAATTCTTTGATAAAGTCTGTATGGTGCCCTGGTGGCCTGTATACAGTAGCCAGCACGAATTTCAAATGGGATTTGTCACTTACATTACATAATGTTACATAAAGCACCATTACTTCGAAGGAATTAATTGACTTTTGAGTAATTCTAAAGATATTACTATAAATTACAGCAACACCTCCCCCTTTGCCTTTCCGACGCGGTTCGTGTTGATAATAGTAACCTTGAGGGCTAGACTCATTTAAAGTAATGTAATCGTCTGGTTTTATCCAGGTTTCTGTCAAACATAGCACATCTAGATTATTGTCTGTGATAATATCATTTACAATAAGTGCTTTTGAAGAAAGGGATCTGATATTCAGCAACCCAAGCTTTATAATTTGTTCATCAGTATTATATTTGTTTTTTATTTGTTGAACATTAATTAAATTTTTACCCTTAAATGGGTTTGGGAGTTTTTTGTATTTACTAATTCGGGGTACAGACACAGTCTCTATGTGATAATATCTAGGTGAAAGGTTTAGCCAGTATGTCTAACATAACTGTTCACATATAAAGATATAAAGAAAACATGGCTATTACAGCTCTAATTTGCTGTTGATGTCATCCAGAAACATTAATGTAGGATTTGATATGCCAGTGTATCATGTCTTATCATGTCATGTAACAGGCATTATATATCTATATATGATTTAAGATGCTATACAAACTGTGCCACATTTGCAATGCAACAGAAGTAAACAAAGAAAGAAAATTCATCTCATCTGTCTTTACTGAGAAAAATGTTTGTGCTCAAATAAATTTCACTAAAGCTGTCAATTTAACATGTACAATCAATTATAACAAAACTATTGTGCTCCTGACTTGTACAAAAATTGCATTAAAGTCGGCATGAAATGGAAGTTGCGATAGTCTTTTCTTCTTTATTGTGACATATATCCAAGTGAAACGGCTTCTGGAACAAGAAGAAATTTGGGGTGGGATTTTGAATTAATTGGATGGTTGGATGGTTGTGGTTTGCTATTGGTGGATCTTATGTGAGTGACAGGTTACTTCATTCTTGCACCAGTAAATCACTGAAAAAAATTGTTAGATGTGACACCAGTCAAAGGCTAAAATTAAACTCAATGCAAAAACAATGTAATCCCGCTGATAGATTAAAGCCATGAACCCATCATCTCTTGTTTAACATGTATTTCTCAGGGCACATTATACAACATACATTTACACCATCACATTAATAATGCCAAGGAGAATACTAATAATATGATTTTAATATTAATAATAATTCTGTATGTACAACATTAGATATTAAAGTACATATATACTAGGGGTGTGACGAGACACATAGCTCACGAGACAAGACACGAGATTGGGTTCACAAGAACGAGACAAGATTTTTGCACATTATTTTTAAGAAAACTTCAATGACAAATCATGACTGGTAAAATAGTCTGCAGGTGAATTTTGAATTTTTTTAACTAATCATCTTGTAATGAATATCATTTCAGTTCTACTTTTTTTGAGTATGAATTATCATATGTATTGAAAGACAACAATATACAAGCACTGTAAAAGTTTTTGCCACAAACTCAAATGACTGGCTTCTCTCCTGTATGATTTCACATGAGTCTCTTCAGATCTTACTGTACATTAATTATGAGCTTCTAGAACTTCTGAAGGCTGTGTGACCTCCTAATTGAACTCATTTCCACAAATTGAACATAGAAATAAAAACATTATAAATAACAAAAATAAATAACAGTTTTTTCTTAGACTTATTAAGTTGCAACCATGATCCAGATATCGTGAGACAGCTTTTCACCTCAATGAGAAATCTCGTCACAATTTAATATTGTGAGATCTCCTGGCACAAGATACTCCTAAAATATATAGATATGTACAGAAGTATATACGTCCAGGGTGCTTCATGTCAGTGAAGCAGTGGAGCAGTTTTGTGTGAGAAGCAGCTGACAGCCAATGATATACCCAGCACATTGAGAAAAGTTTTCACGTGGTGTGTGACAGAGTCCTGCACGGGTCCTGTTTGGTAAACCCGCACCCTTACAGAACACCCGACCCGTTATCCGACAGCAGCACTAATTCCATACTCGACCAGACCCGTTTGACATAAAGACCGCGACCCAAACCGCACCTGCATTAAATCTACTACATCAGGTAGACAAAAATTATTTATTTTCTCATGTAACACAAGCAGTCAAACCAACATTAGGGATTCTGAGTTGATAAAATAGAAATATAAATAGAAAAGTATTTCTAAAATAGAAATAGAAAAATAGACACGCAGCCCAACATGGTAATAGCTAAATAAAAAAATAAAAAAACAATACAAAACTTTAGCCTACATCATGTGAATCTGCCCATATTATTTTGAACAAATGTGCATAATTATGGACATTTGTTCAAATCACATAGGCTGTGCACATAGGCAGTCCACCTGTGCCTATTGATTCCCGACCCACAAATGACCACATAAATATTATTCCACCCTTTAAATCAAACATTAGCAGTTCACTCGTTGGGTACCCGCCTGCGTGCAGGACTCTGGTGTGTGATAGACTAGCAAAACGAACTGAATTATAAGCAGCATCATTTAGAATGAAACAAACTAGCATTTGTGATGACTGAAGCTAATTCAAAAAGCATTACTGGATCTTCATCATATAGTTGTGAAATGTTCTCTGCTGGTAGGAGGCTTTGCAGTTCCTGTACCAGACAGTAATGCAGTTGCTCAGCACACTCTCTCTGGAGCCCCAGATCACGTGTCAAATTCAAGGCAAAAAATTGACAAAACCGGCCCGCCACCTCATTTCATGTGCCTCACAAGATAATTTCATCATACTGTGATCCTGTCATTCCCACCTCATTTCATGTAGCCTGCGAGAATTTCTGAAAATTATGAATGAAACATCTCAGTTAGCACTTCCCAACCAATCAGCTAGCCCTTTCCATGTGAAAATTAACCCATTACACATATCACAGATTCAGAGCATTCAGTTTGTGACATGATGAACTGCTGAATTCAAACTCACTCAGCACTCGTCATATATCACAACTGTTCAGCATTTTCAACAACATAATGTTTATTTTAGGTTTCAGATATTTAAATACACATAAGTATTCACGAGTTTACACATACATAAAATCAAAATAAGGTAATTCGTATAGTAATTTATGCGTATTTGGCATGCTGTCCAGGGGAGGGCTCCGAGCTCGGAGTACTCCCCCTCCTTAACTGGGATAGAAACCAGCCAAGAGTGAGGTGATGGGGTGGTGGAGGGATGCTGTTAAACTTGTCGCGGAATAGAGGTGAGAGACGGCTTTATATACCGGCTTCCTCTTGCACTGATTGGTTGATTACCTGAATGTGTGCCTCCCGAATTTTGTTAAATAAAACTTTATATCATTTAGTAAAACTTTAATAGTTTGTAAAATATAATAGTTTGTAAAATACACACTGATGTCTTTGAAAGTGGCAATAATAATAGAAAAAAAAACATCATTTGAAAATGTGTTTTACTTACGTCAAACACACACTATAAAGATTACTCCATTCTTCTCCCAGTTGACAGGCCATTCACCTTCATGTCTTCAGAGAGAAGTGGATGAATTTATCCAACAGGATCTGACTGAAAATAAAAACATCTTTGTGAAATTATTGGGGATTTTGGGTGCAGATAATGAGTGATGAAATTGGCCTTAGATTTTCAGTCAGCCCTTTTGAGGGTACACATAAGCTGATGAGTTTGATGGTCCTGCCCTAGATGCCCTAGATGGGGAGGAGGGCTTTCTTTGTAATGGATGTGCTGTTGAAGCTCCAGGTACAGTCTTATGTGACACACACCACTAACATTTACTAAGCTCCCATTTTGTTTGAGCAGTCTAACAATTTGCGTGCATGATTCTTGTCATAATGCGGGTGATTTATTAAGAATACTTGCAAAAACAGCCCCAGATGCAAATAGTTTGGCCAGTGTTGTGATGCTAGACAGTCAACTTCTTTTGCTTGGTTTTGTGTGCAGATATTACTCAAAGAGTCAGTGTGAAAATGTCAGTTGGCTACTTGTACAAGATTTATTTGTTGTAAGTATTATTTTAAACATTATTGTCTCTTATTATATTGCTTTTAGCACTGGTGTATAAAGGTGCACAAGAGAAAGCAACTTTACATCCTTGATTTCAAACCCTGTATATCTATGACTAAGAAACTCATACAGTTTCGGAACGATGATGGTGAGTAAATGATGAGAGAATTTATTACCTCTTTATTGTGCATAATAAAATTACCCAGAAGACATGTTATCATTATCATCCGTGCACATTTACTATTAAACCTCTGTAACTGTTATAATTAGTTTAAAATATTGTCTAATTTTTGTCACTGTAACCTGCTATTTTTAGTATGTGAAGGTTTTTTGGATACTAATTAGCTTCAAGCACTGATGTTTATTGCTGTGAGATTTGGACTTCATTTTAATAAGGTTGTGTGAATGAAACCTGTTTGAACGCAAGCTGTTAATGAAAATGAGTAGATTGATCTCTTGATAAAATTAATCCGAGCTATTAATGATGCATTTCATTTGAATATGAATTGTGCAGTTTTGCAGTCAGTCAAGCATAATCACATTATTTACAGTAAATTTCATATTATGCCTGCAGGAGGATCAACACTGAAAGAATCAAACTTCAAAGTGTAATTCAGTCTTTAGTCTAAAAACATGAGATACTGTATCTAGAGCACAATGCTTTTGTAGCATGAACAAATATTTTGCTCTTATTTTCTTTCTTCATTCACATGCTTTGAATTTCTCAAGTGCAAACATGATATCATCATGTCATGATATCAAACATCATATCAGCTGATTAACTGAATGCACTCCTCTCATGTTAATTAGGTTAATTATAATAAAATAAGCAAGCTGACATTCAGTACAATCTATATATACAAAGTTCTGTCATGAAACTCTAGATACGCAGGCTAATAGGTCCTTAACTCAACCTGCTCGTAATCACATCATTATCTATAGGACACAGATGATTAGTTCCTGCTATATGTTGTAGCCAATGAGCTTGCATGCTCAATCTTCAAATACATGAATAGCATTTGCCTTAGCAGTGCAGCGCGCTTCCAGAAACCCTCCACCTTCCCCAGCTCCACCTGTATAGATCTGCTACGGGTAATTCATGTACGCTATATTGTGCAGCAGCAGCATGTCTTACTTGCTCACAGCAGCGTGTCGTTTATGTATTGGCAGTAGCAAGTCCCATACTTGCTCTGCAGCAGCAGCAGCAATAATCAACAGCAGCAGCAGCAACAATAAAAATAGCAGCAGCGTAGCAGATCTATTCCGCCAAGATCAAACATATCAACATTGTCATACCCATTACCATGCCAAACACTCAGAGAGTTGTCATGACAGAACTTTTATTTCGAATATATACAAATTTCATTCACGTCTTTTAGTTTGTCAAGAGATTTAAAGCGCCGTTTTTGAAGAGTGCATATATGCGTATGTGCTCTAGTACAGAAGAACGAGCCTATGATTGAATCTGGAAAAATGTCCTCAGATGCCATGTCCATAATTTATAGCAAAAAATCTGGCATTAATTCGATCTCGGGTTAATTAAAAGAAGTTATTACTCCACCACCTGCGTGACATCATTAACCAACGTGGTTAAATGACAAATTTGCGACAGTAAGGTTTTTTTTGTTTTGTTTTTAAGATTTTGGAGAACAGTCATGACTATCTAGTTGATTTCTTCATCGATGCATTGTACTATAGTAGTTAAGCAGTGAGTTACGTCATTGTACAGGAAATGCACACCTGTTTAGTTCCTGTCTCTATGAAGCCCCTCCTTCTGAAAAGCACAGTGTGCTCTGATTGGTCGGCTGGATCAGTGTGTTGTGATTGGTCAAGCGCTTCGAGTATGTTTGGGAATTGTCCCTACCACTTACCATAACCACGGGTTTCAACACACTACTAACTTAAGGCTGGAATACACTACACGACTTTTAAAATCTGAACAGATCTCAACAGATTTTAAAACACTAGGTAATGTATCATAATCTTGCCGACTTTGTAAATAGTTACAGAGGAAAAACTGGGCATCATACACAAAACGACTGAGAATCACACGCTACCAGACATCACGTCATTACAAACACAACAAACTCACGTGCCTTGTTGCTAGGAGACATGTGACAAATGAAAACAATGTGTTCTAAAATCGGCTAAAAATATCAAACATGTTTGATATCCTCTGTTCCCAGAAGAAAACTCAAGACTACAATGGAGGCGTTTCAGGGAGTTCAGAAACACTGATATAGAGAATAACTCCCTTTGGAGGGACTTTGTGCTTTGGAACTTTTTCATGCTTAAACAGCAACATTACACATTAAAGAAAGATGAACATGGAAAAAAACATCATATCATTGTTTATGTCACATAGAGTCAAATACATTTTATTTTTAAATAACCCAATTAACCTATTCAGACCTTCATCATTTTTTCAAAAAGAAATTCAACAAGACAGAAAATGATATCATAATTCTGACTATTATATTTATCATAAAAATGCATAAAAATGAGGTTGAATGTTTCAAAGTGAAGCTGAATCATTAGTAAGTCAATATTATATTTATATTATACTTTTATGAGCGAGTCTCAGAGTAAGCAGATGAGGTTATAGTTGTAATGCTGGGTGAACTCAAAAACAAGGGAGAGGTGGATTCAAATGCAGTGAAATTTATTAACATAATAAATATACCAATAAATCCAATATGAAGAACCAGGGAACAGAAAGAGTACACCAAAACATACAGCCATAGGAAAAGACAAGGAACACAAGAAACATGGGGTATAAATACATAAATACACAGGTTAACAAGAGGCTGACGAGGGACAGGTGTAGGTGATTACTAGTCACTATGGCGACAAACAAGGAAACTATGGAAACAAATAAGGTAGGCAAATGCAACAAGGGAAACGGGCTGTCCAAAATCGCCCCTATACTCTTAAATAGGGCACTATTTGAGGGGACAGCCATTTGTAGTGGTGTCCAAAACCATAGTGGAATGCACTCATTCAATCCCACAATGCACCAGAATAACGAGTGTACAACTGATGTACACTTAACTGCTAGAGAATACCCATAATACACTGTGAGAGTCACGCATCGAATGAATTCCCGCGTCTGACCTGAAGAGGGTATACTGATACAGCGTAATATCATACAGGTATAAATTCCTTTTTAATTGATTATTAAATTTTTTAATTACGGTTTATACATGCTACTTTCCATGGCAGAGTTCAAGATAAAGCTTTTCATTACTACTGGAGCTGCCAGTTTAACAAGTTTCAGATGATTATTAAACAGCAAGCACAAACTATCCAAAGTAGCAGCCCTTCCGGCACACTCAGTGTCCGAATTCACTCACTCGTTTTCATTCACTCCTTCAAGTGGACTATATTAGCGGAGCAATGTAGGGAATACTGAATGAGGGTATAGGGGGCGATTTCAAACACAGCACAGAACTAAACACAGGAATTACCAATAAACAATAGGAACAGAAAAACTTAAAAGCTCTCAAGCCCAGAACACACCAAGCCGACACTGACTAACTAGTGGCGACGAAAGCAGACTGCGGGGTTGGCTCACGTCGGCAGCGTCTGGGTCCAAAGTTGCCCTGACACACTAAACCTTTCCGTACCAGCAGGTGGCAGTAGCTGAACAGCCAATCAGAATGATCAGATGTCCCGACTGACTGACGAGCTCCGACACCGATTCAACATGTTGAATCGGCCAAAAAAAAGCTGACGAGGACCAACTTCTGCCGACGGTGTGGAACGGCTTGGTGTGTTCCGGGCTTTAAACACAAGACAGGGGAACACAAAACAGGAATCATGACAATAGTATACTAATGCAACACTGCTTAATGTGATTTCTGTAATAATATTCCTACTAATTTTGCCCCACACAGCCTTCAGCAAAATTGACTCAGATTAACACCAGTGTCTGACAAAAGTTATCAAATGTATAATTTGTATTCAGAATTGTATGTAGGTCTAGGGGCTCTAGGCGACTGTCCCTGCTGTGAGTGTGCATGTTTGAGTCCATCCATTTTTGCAGTATTTATTTATTTTAATTTATTTATTAATGTTTATTTCTTTGATTGCCATAAAGTTTTATTTTAACCATTTTACTTGTTACAGTTATAAATAATTATCTAATGTAATATTATCATCAGTTATTAATCATTTAGCTTCATCTGCTTTCAACAATGAATTTGCCAATAACGTATAATTTATTTACAGTTTCCTTGCAACAATTTCATGTGTATAAATAATTATCTGGATGCTGCCACTGTTCAAAACAGTGAATGTTTATTTATCAGAAATAACTATTAAAAAGATAATTAACTGAAGTATTATTTATTCCTGGTACAGCTGAAATAATAATAATAATAAATATAACTTATGGACAAAAAAAAAAAGAAAAGTTGGTGCCAAATGAAATGTTGCACTTAACGGTTGTGTGGAGTGTGTGAAGTGTTTGTCTAATGCTTAATCCATGAGACAGTATTTATGAGGGCCACTGCCTGGAAGTTTTAGATTTGATGGTTCTGCAGCATTTCTTAAAAGGGAGCAGCTGAAAGATGTGCTGAGTATGTGTGACAGACTCTGACAGACTCTTACATTTTGCAACCCGTTTTCCTGTCGGTGCTACTGAAATTTTGCTAGAGGTCACCTACTACAAAGTTACCTAAATCTTTTTGATTATGTGCTGCCATTTCTGTTGTGTTTCTGCTCCAAAGCGGTGCTCCTGTTATAACCATGCAGCACAGACCATTTATCAGCTCGGCCCAATGGATATGTGCGGCGAGAGCTCAAAGCAGGTGAGCTCATGGACCAATCCAAAGTCCCTTTCAAGGAAAGTCTGTTCAGTTGGAGGCCACATTTGCAAAGCCTCCGGACAGCTATTTTGGGCATCCAGGACCAAGTCCTATCTATTTGAATGGGGGAATCCTGAAATCTCAAAAACTGCTTGCTGAAATCACAATTAAATAACATATTTCAAATCAGCAACAACATGAACTGTCCCATAAATGTTGTTTCTTATGCTCAAATAGCGTTAAAAAAATTTCCAGAATTTTTTCAGGCTAGACCAGCCAATGCGCATGTGCAGTCCTATGCGCGACGGCAGCTGCAGTGACTTTACCAATCAGCAGTTGGCTCTTTTATTTAGAAAGCGGGACGTATTCCGCCATATTGCGTATTACAGTTTGTCCCATTCACAAGTAATAGGAGTGAACTGTCTTTCTATATATATAGTCTTTGATCGATTTCAATCACATGACACTGTTATTAAACAGAGCTGCAATATCCAGTGAGAAGCGTTTGAATTCTCCCCTGTTGGCTAAGTTCTTTCGATAGACAATATCTACAGCAATAAAACATTCTGCTTTTCACACTGAAATGTGACAAGCTGCAATCTATTCCCAGAGCTCATATCTGCTAACAGATACTACCTGAATCTAATGGACTATAATGACAAATCGATAAAATCAATAATGAAAAGGTGGAGGCCACAAAGATTGGTGGCGCTGTTTTGAAAACCAGTGTAAAAACCAAAGAAAAGTATTCTGGAAGAGAGAAGAGAATGGATTCTGAGTTCTTTTAATCATTGGTGTCTGAGAACAGATTTATTCTCAAATGTTCTTTTTACAGAATTTCATTTCTATTCATTTTCCACTGAATTATGTGATCCGAAGAGCTTGAAACAGCGTACAGAGCACTTCAGTGCATGTGTGTTATGAGTCAGAAAGTTCAATCGCTCTAGAGCTGTCAATCACATTACATAATCATAATTCCTGCCCTTCCGAATGACGATGTTGTGTTTGTTTCCTCGTTCTGAGTGCTGCACGGTTCTGCACGTACACAACTAAGAGAAACATTTCTACAGATGAAACACGAAGCCAAATAAATAATTACAGCGATATATGTTTTGTATGTGTTTTTCGTGCGGGATATTTTTAGGGATATTTTCAGTTTATTATAAAACACTACAAATAATGCACGTTTGCGCATTATTTAAAAAAATCACTTTAGATTTAACACTTTATCGGTCGGAAGTTAATACAAGCACTCAATGGTTTAAAGTGGGGTTTGAGCAAAAACATTGGCTAGTAATAATCTCATAAGTTGTGATGTGTAGCTTAATGCTAACTGGAGCTCTAATACACCCAGCTGCAACAGTATTTAATGATGTATTTGGTCAAAAAAAATCTCATAAGATCTCCTAAGCATTATAGATAGTTCTGGCGTAGTACCAAACTAACTTACTGTTGTATGTTGTGCAGCGGACAAGGTTAAAGCCAAATGGGAAAACCTACAAAATACATACATGAGGAAAAATGTATTTTCGGTCAGAGCCACCTATCATGCAGGCATGAATTAGCTGAAGGCAATCATTCGTTTCGTGTTCGTTGTGAAAGCTCCGTTCGTCTGTGATTCGCTTCACTATATCGCGTCACGCTCAGTGTGAAAGGGCCTTGTCACATTTTAATTAAAAAGTAAAATATTTAAATTATCAAACAGTAAAATTAGCATATTCTATACATTATAAAAGCAATATATACAAACAATATACACCGTAAGCATGAAATCTAAAAAAATAGTTAAATTCCTATTAGCTGTCGCTACTGTTAATCTACTTTCAGTCTAAAATGGTCAGAGGTTCGGAGTTTCGTGCAAGCATACATTCCATATAGGTGTGGGTTTGTGAAATTGCATGCAAAGCATGCATTCTATAGAGTGGTGCAGGTATGACGTCAAAACCTGGAAGACTAATTCACCGCTGGTTCCCTCAAGATTTTCCTATGGGTTTTTATAATGGGGTTTTTCAGTTTATAAGTAAAATAAGGTCTGTGGCAGGGGCGTTTCTGGATGAGAAAATAATCAATAATACAAAAATAAAACAATGCAAATATTACAAAATGTGACATTAAATAAAGTAACACTGTACAACAGCGACACCTGCAGGTAAAGTTATGGCGGGAGGCCGCGTCTCTCGTGCCTCCCCTGAGCCCATTCAGTTTTAACAGACCCCCTAAAGTATGCGGTAGGTTTAATGGGGGTAATTGAGAATGAATGGGGGAAAGTCACATGAGAGGAGGCAATGCCTCCATTGTGCTATGATTGGATATGATTGGTTATGATTGAATATGACTGGTTTGTAAATCCTGTCTCTTGTTTTCGTGCGCCTTCTCAAAACGGCCTGAATGAAGACAATGGTGCTGTTAATGGCAAGACTAATTAAAAAGTAAGTAAACAACTCAGCCACTTACATATCACTGCTTTATGTCACGTCAAAATCAAAATTGAAATGGCCTGAAAACATGATTGTGAGGGTTTTTAGTGAGCAATCAGCGAAGTGAAATTAAAGGTATATCTTTGTGTCTGTGACGAGTGTGTACAAGTTCATGACTGCTGAAAATAAGTTGACTGTTAAAAAGAAAAGCTGAACATTAGTTCACAAATAAAATATATTGTTCAAATTGCTACTGCTTTTAATAATTATTTTAGAATAAATGTAAAAATGTGTAAAAATACTAACTTGATGAAATATATACTTGTTTTTAAGAACATTTCATAGTTTAAAAATACAAAATGGAATTGTATTTGGTCTCTCTTTTTTATGTAATGTTTATTTAAATTAAGTGTAACATAATTGGGATATACATTTACATTTGATATACAATGCTGAAGAAGATGAAGACTGAAGGCAGGATTTAAAATACAAACGAGGTTTAATAAACAAGAAGGCAATCAGGCGTGCTCTAAACAAAAACAACCGACAACTGAAGAGTAAAACAGAGCAACTTAAATACAGGGCAAATGAGGGAACTAATGATTAACACCTGTGATGATAATGAATGTCAACAATGAAACAACATGAGAAGTGCAAACAAAGGAACACAGGAACTACCCAATAACTGAATATGTGTAACAATAAGAACATTTGGGGTGTGAGTGTGTTCAGTGTATGCTGTCGAAGTATCATCAAGTTATGTTTCCCACAGACCTTACTTTACTCATAAATTGAAAAACCCCATTATAAAACCATAGAAAAATCTTGAGGGTACCAGTGGTGAATTAGTCTTCTGGGACTTGATGTCATTCCTGCACCACACTATTATGTATTCCATTTCCTGTCAAACTGCAGTGATAGAAATGAAGACAGCTGAGTTATGCGATGTTGGTAGTGTAAATGGGCTGCATGCAACACAGTAGAAGACAACAGACAAATAAACCTTTTGTATAACCAGCCAAGACTGCAACTAGCAGCACAACATTTTGTCTATCGCTTGGTTTTCATATCTGTGGCTTGGTACAAGAGAGCCCTGCCCACAGCTACATTTTAATGGACTGATGTACCTCTTCTCATGCATATGAAAATGCAATTGAGGATAGACTGATTTTGGAAGGTTAAAATCAGATATTATATAACATTATATAATTAGATTTTTTATTTATTTATTTTTTGCTCTCTTTCCTTCACATTTTGTTTTACCCTTTAGTTGCTCATAATAATCAATCTATTTCTGAATAGAGGCAGTATTTGTAGTGGTAGTGTGCTCTTTATTTTCAGTCAAAAGAAAAGCTTTGCTTTTCTTTTCAAACACAGATCTTTTCAGATCAGCGCAGCGCAGAGCAGTATCGGTGTGAAGCCTCATGAGGGTTAATGCATTAACACTTCAGGCTGTTTACTCCTCGGGTCAGTTATGCAGATGTAATATTTGATATTCCTGGAGCACTTCAGTATGAAACACCCACATAACTCTCAAAAACGCAGCCATTACCCAAAACACCACATACTAGGCCATCACAGAGCAGCAAATTTGATCATGCTCAATACGTGCATTAGCTCAGTAATATGCTGATGAATACTGAAGATACACTATCCATTCTTGCCATGATCACTTAGTATGTAAAGAATAATGGTGTGATGAGAATGAGCGTGACCCATTCATAATTCAACAGCTTTGACTAAACACAAACATAAAGATGTTTATAGAAAAGCACCTTCATGATGCTGTCTGTGAAGAATGACATTTTTATTACTGTTATACTATTATTCTTATTACTTTATTTTTTTACAGCCCCAATGTAAAGAATGTGTACTGTATGTTTTCCCGCTGACATGATTAATGAGAGCTGTATTGAGCTGAGATGCTCTGTCATTAAATGTTTAATGTTAATGCAGATATTCAGTGGCTTTCATCATTTTGGGATGATTTTAATTAGTATTCTAACCTAAAAAGATAAGAATTATTCAGCTTTAAATGGCTTACTGGCAAGAAAGCACTGAGAGGAAAAGATATCAGGCCATCATCAATCATACAAACTTTTGAGATTTATTCAATGTCATACTATTCTAAATTATGAGGTTGCTTTTTGGACTGCCAGATGAAGCTGTGACTGCGTTTAGGCACAAGTTTGTCTTAGAGCACTGTTCAGTTTAAACCTGTGTGCTTATTTTATCAGTTCCATCCTTCTTCTCCTTCATTTCATCAGACACTACAGCAGCAGGATATGAGCCATTCAAATACTGCACCTGAGACACTTCCACGCTTTTACTTGCCATTTATTGGGAAAATTCAACACTTTTACCGTTTGCTGTAGTCTTGGGTATCGTGGTGAAGAGCCTTTTTCCTGGTTAAACACTGAGAACATTCAGTGCTCTTATGCCGTCTGTATTTGACTAATGTGTTCCTCTCATGTGAATGATTTCTCAACAGCACATTATGATTCATATGATGATTATTTCTATAGACAGCCTAATATTATGAGCTGTGGGACATATTAATAGTGCTTGTGAAAAGAATAATTGATGTTGTGGCGCTGCAGCCATTAGTATTATTGCATACACTGAATGCTTGTTCTTTGCAATTCAACATTATTCATTTTATACTTTTATTATCCAAAGGGTTTCTTTTTGATATGTGCTGTGGTAATACCTTGAAGTCCCATATTAATGTTGCATGAATATGGATTTACCTATATTTATGTATGAATTGGTCATACAGTTTGATCTAATGCAATGATAATGCATGGACAGACAGGTGGATGCAACAGTCTTTATTAATCATTATCCACAAGGGATAATTTTGTCACACTGTGTATACTCCATACATCATAATGACAAACTTTGCAAATTTATTAAAAGGAAAAAGCACATTTGTCAGTGATTACAGCCACTAGCTTTACACGTCACAGTCCTCTTACAAAGGCCCTTCTCCTCAGTTTGGCCAGGCACCCAGCTCTAGAAAGAGACCTTGTTGTCCTAAACTTTTCCCATTTAGGAATTATAAAGGCCACTGAGCTGTGAAAATGTGCCATTTACTTTCACAGTGTTGCTGAAGATAAATGTTACTTTGTAAAATCTTCATATCACATTCCTGCAAGGATGAAAGAAAATGTACTCACAATTTCTGTCCTGTGGCAAAAGATGGGCAATTGCGTTTTAGACCAAACATTGGAATGGCAATTGAGTGCGACCATCCCATGCAGGTCCCAGCATACAAAACATACCTTATGCTCGTGACCAGCGCTGATTAATTTTTCAGCAGGGATAGCCATGGTTTTTGCTCTGAAATGCATTTTCAAATGTTAGGCAGGTGTGTGCCTTTCCAAATTGATTTTGGACCATTTTGAATTTGCCACAGGTTGGCCAAGTCTAGTCAAAGTTTGGAAACATCTCAGAGATGATCCAGAGAAATGGGGTGTACCTGCGTCATAGCAAATGGTCTGAATGCTTATGTAAGTGTGTCATTTCAGGATAGTTCATCTAAAAATGAACATTCTGCCATCATTTATTCACCTACATGTTATTCCAATCAAGACCTGTATCAGGACAAGAAGAAGAAGCTGCACAATCTTTATTGGTTCTTCTGCATCATCAAGATGGCAGATTTGAATGTAAAGTTAATGAGATTTGATGACCCACACATTAAGGGACCACTGTGTTAGATGATGAAATCAAGATCAAGAAACACTGCACCACACAAACCACATTATGAACTTTGTTATGCAACCCACTTTCACTCCCCACCACACCGGCATGATAAACAGCCTGCCCAAATGCATCATGGCCCTCGGCCTCTCTGAAAATTTTACTGTGACCAGAGAAAACAGAAAGCTGTGTGCATCCCTGCACCATGTTACACTCTCTGCCTTTTTGGACAGAAGGTCAAAGGTCAGTGTCAGGATTAATTCCACTAGCCTCATTAGGAAACGTCACCCTGAATATTTAATTAAATGCAGATGTAGAGCAGTAGCGGGTATCATTGCTGTAACCTTGAGCTGCTAGAGAAAGTCCTCATTTATATTCCCGCTCAAACACTGTTCTGAGTAAAGCAAGGCATGTAAAACATCTACAGTCTTGAGAAGAACTAATGATTTACAAACCTACAGGGTTTGATTGTACTTACACCATGTTCTGCATTAATGATCACTGAGTATTAATTATTGAGGTCATGTTATCAAACATGTCACTTTGGTTGTATTTGTATTGTTGGAGTATCTGAATAATTTATATTTCTGTGACATTGTGGCTGGAACAACATGTTCAAAGCAAGAATGTTCAAACTATGAACTCAATTTGATGAACAAACAAGTGACAAAGATTGTTTCAGTCACTCAGTATGTATTTTTAATAATGTTAAAATTGAGTAATATTTTTTTAATTTATTACGTACTTATCCATTTAATTGTGAGTGCTGTGCATTTACAGAGAGACTCCACCCACACTCTGTTCTGATTGGCTGTAATCTTTTATTGATTTTGTCGCGTCTTACAGTCGTGTTGCGTCTGGTGTGGACAGACAAATTTCTATTGCATTGCATCTGATTAAGACATGGTGTTAATATATCGTTGAGGTTTGAATCAGTCAAATGACTCTTTCAGTGACTGAATTGGGCAAGCGGTTCTTGAGCTACTGATTTCCAACTCGATATGAACCCAGAGTTGTTACTGTGACCTGCACTAATGAAGCACTTCTTCAAGTACGTACAGAGACATTATCGGAATTGAAACCAGAATTGTTCAGTTTCTTATAATTCTTATCCTACTAATACAGTTGTCTCCGGTCCAGACAGGCCTCTGTTTACTCAGAAGTTTCTTTCAGTCTGCAGTGATCCACAGTTATGTAAACTGCAGAATTGCAACTGACAAGCAGCTTCAATTTACTCTTGTTGACTGAAGATATGAAGGTTAGAAGAGAGAGGAACATTACTAAAATGAAAATAAAAGTGTTTATTGATCAAAACATGGAAGCTAAAGTGTGTCATTCCAGCTCCAATAGCATCACCAGAGGAAACGGCAAAAAGTAGTTTGAAACGACTTTCAAACAAGCTTCCTGAACATTCCCTCCATCTGCCACTGCTCCGTGTGTGTCTCGTTGAATTTTCATCTTGTAATCTTTGTCTTTCTGCCTGTTATTTTCTGCCAGCTAATGTGTTTAGACTAGAGTGCCACCTCTGAAGTTAAAAATGATACATAATGCGTTTTAGGTTTAGGGGATTGACTTTTTAAAGAAGTAAATGTGCAACCAGTCTACTGTTGACAAATGAGCTGTAAATTTCAGCCCATGTGTTGTTTGGACAGGTACAGTAGATCTGTCTGTGCTGGGTGTTTTTGTGAAGGGACAAATGAAGTAACAGAATGATTTGTTGTTGAATCGTAAGGCATCAGCACATCTTCTGTCTTATGAATAAATGAAACAGGCTAACATCTTGTTGAATATATCTAAAACAGGAATTTAAAGATCGATGAGATCGTGTTATAGTTTATAAACGATTTTGACAGCACACATGGCAGCATCTCTGCTGGAGATCCTTACCCAGCATTCTCTGAGGAGCGACACCCACTCACAGATGGAGTGTTGACTACACACTGCAGTCCTCTTCATCTCTCAGCCGCATAGATGTTTTCTGTCTCTGCTATTATCTGTTGTCAAACACTCCGTTTTTTTACTGTTATTTATTGTGGACCTATGAACCACATTTGATAGTCTTAATATACATGTTCAAATAACAATGATAAATGCACTCAATATTACTAGACACGTCATTCTGAATAGATCATAAAGATACAAATGAATGCTCATTTAATTTAGGCTCTCATTTAAACATTGATCAACACACATACATAGAGCACAACAAATATGGTAAACAGAAGTGCAGCCGTGAGTGCTTGGTGCGCGAGAACAAACCTCATTGGTTCTCGTGGAAGCTCAAACCTGCTTTCTTGATGCGTGAGAAGCATGCTCATGTAAGCTCCTGTTTACCATGTCAAATGATGCAGGATGTTGTTCAGTGTTAATGTTTTCAAGCCTTTATTCATTGTTTTATAGGGGTCATGACATGGATTTTTTAATTATTTTAATATGTTCCTTGAAGTTCACTTATAATGTTAAGTTTTTTTCCAATAATAATAATAAATATAGCTGCAAGCAGCAATTACGGGGCCAAGCACAAAAGCAGCACAAGAAGCCAGCCAACATGGCTATGAGCATCAGACAAACTGCAACGGTGAGCAATTAAAGACCTATTAAGATCATTTTAGGCAAAAGAGTTGAAAAATCACAAATACAGTCAATAATAAAGATTTACTGGTTTATCACTTTCGACCAATAGGTGGCACTGTGATTAAATTAATGAGGTATGGTCAGAGTGAGGTGACAATGACACTCGCAAAGTTTGGTGTTAATATGTGAAAGCATTGCAGAGATACAGCCTCAAGAGTCATCTTGGCATCAAACCTCTAATTTGTTGCTGTGGTAAATGAATACGATTTCGTCTATCAACACGAAATCCATAACTTTTTGTCAGCATGGTCTGAAGATGATACGATTCGAATTTAGTGAAAATTGGAGCAACGGTCTATGAGGAGTTAAAAAAAATAGGTTTTTAAGGAAAATCAAAATGACTGACAGGAAGTTTGGCTGACTATGGCAAAATTGGTATCAATGTTCTCAGCATGACCCACAGAATCTAATAAGACCAGTCTCATTACAATAGGCCACATTTATTTAAAGCTATTAGCATTTTTTAAAAATTTCATTATAAAATTTGACCACAAGGAGGCGCTCTCTCAAAACTTACTGTGTACCTTCAGAGCATGGTACCGATGGCACATCCTGAGTTTCGTAATGGTACATCAATGCATTCATATAATGTAGCATTTTATGTCATAATAATGTATTGTAGATAATGGAAATTTCATGTTTTATTCAATTATAGTGCCACCAAGAGGCACAATCCCACCTATTTTTTTATGTGTCCTCAGGGTGAGCCCATACATGTGTGTGTCAAATTTGGTGCAAATATCTCATTTGTTTTTGGAGTTATAGACATTTATATGTATGAAATCATAAAAAATGACCCATGAACGACTTTGTTTTGATTTTTTTGGCACTTCCTATCAAAATTTTGACATTTGGGCTACAATTTTGAGTTAACCAGCTTAGGTTCCGTGTTTCCTACGCTGGTTTCGTTTCGATCGGACTAACGGTTTCGAAGATATTCACAATCGTTTTTTAAGCGCTAAATCACCACGCCGCACAAACCGTAAGACGAAACCTAGCATGTTTGATATCGTTGGACTCGGCAAGGATTCAGGAGTCTAAGGATATGACTCCCGTGAAAATAAGTCAACCAGATCAAAAGTTACAAGCATATGAAAAAAAAAATCTCCACTAGGTGGCGCTGGTCTAAAACTTCTCAGGCTCCTTCGGGGCATTGTGCTGATGACCCATACCGAGTTTCGTAACGATACGCTAATGCGTTCGTAAAATACAGCATTTTAGCACAAAATTCAAAATGGCCGATATTGGATATCATTCGACTCGGCATGATGCCCCGAATCCAACGAGATCAAATTTATGATTTTTGGACAAACCCATCAGAAGTTTTAAGCAAAAATAGACATTTTTCGTATCTCCGGACCAGTATGTAGCGCTGCGCTGAAACGCTGCATGATGCCTCAGGTCATGCTTGTGATGACATGTACCAAGTTTTGTCTGAATACGATAAAGCGCAGAAATACAGCCTTACGTCTATTTTCGAAAGCGCTACGTAAAATTTGTTCACATGTTTTTCGAAAACAGTTTGAGAAATCAACTTGAATTCCATAACTTTTTGTCGGCATGGTCTGAAGATGATCTGGTTCAATTTTTGTGAAAATCGGAGTAACAGCCTAGGAGGAGTTCGAAAAAGTAGGTTTTTCAGAAAATTCTAAATGGCGGAAAAATTTTCATGACGGAAAATGACATCATAGGGTTCAATCGATTCGTCTTGACCCTAGGAATCAGAGGAAAAAAAGAATTTTGTTTCTAACCTTTACGGTTCAAAAGTTATTAACATAAACATGAGTGCAACTTTGGACAGATGGTGGCGCTAGAGGGATTGAGTTAGAGACTCCAAATTTGCTATGGACACAGTTCAGACTCTCCTCTAACTGTGTGCCAAATTTCACAACTTTCCCGCAAGCGGTTCTATGGGCGGCCATAGACTCAAGAGCGGAAGAAGAAGAATAAAAAAAAAAAGAAAAAAAAAGAACGCCAACGGATACAATAGGTGCCTACGCACCTTCGGTGCTTGGCCCCTAGTAATACATATACATATACAGTACAGAAAAATTATTATTTTCAACCCTCATTCTGGCCCTCTGTCTGGAATGATCCGTTTTTAAGGGGCAGCTCCTTTAAGGCTTGTCAGTAAACGGCCAACATCATTGCACAGGAAAACGTATCAACGGCCCCTCCCTATTGCACATGAGTAAGTGTTTTGAAAACATCCATACATAACCATCATTTACAGACAGAGCATTATGAAATTGTTTACTGAGGTAATCGATGTTGCTGTCAGATCCAATACAGTTGGCTGCTTTATATTTGCAAACTCTCCATTACACTGTGCCTCTATAATAAAACAATCGGTTGTCAAATGCTCTGAACAAACATACAATCCTCCAACACAATTCAGGATGTCATTTAAAAATAAACACTGTATACTGTATCCAGTGTAGACAGCGTCAGTGATTATAATGGGTTCTATTTGCTTTTGGTGCGACGCTCTCATCCGCTGTAGTCAAGTGTCAGCCGTTAAGTGACTTAATGCCAGTGGGCAGGTCCTATGGTGCGATGATGTAAAACTGTTCGTCGATATCTTTCTTTAGAGGCAGTCATATACAGATGTGTTTGTCTGTGTGATGTCACAATATCAAAATGAGCCATTTTTGGAGCTTGATTGCATAAATGTTTTTTTTTTGTGAGATCGCAATGAATTGAGATTTTTAAATTGAGAATTGTTTTTCTGCATTAGGTAAGGCAATGGTTATTTATTATTTGAATTAGCTGCCATGCCAAATCATGCATACAGTATGCTTGCTTTTCTGTTCAAATTATAATAGTTTGTGAACGTAGCCTCTTTAATAACAAATAATTTATCATGAGTGTTTAAGCTGGGATATGTGTAGGTTGTTGCTAGGCGACACATAACTTGAAACTATTTAATGACATTCTATGTAAATGTGTTTTTAAAGAGGAAGGACATCTCCTTAGCCTTACCCTGTAGTTGGTTCATCCTCCACCTATATCAGTGGTCGGGAACCTATGGCTCGCGAGCCACACCTGGCTCTTTGACAAAAATCATGTGGCTCGCCAGGTCTCACCCTTTCCCAACAAATGATCGATAACAAATTCGACATCACTAGAGATCAGCAATTCCTGTGTTGTAGAGCCTACCAAAGTTTATTAAAAGTTTATAATAATAATATATTTAAAGTTGTACCGGCCAAAGTGCGTGTTCAGTGATGTGCACGACATCGCGAGTGTCACGACAGCAATTAACAACAAACCACTTAGGTTTCTATGTTAACCTAGAGCTCCTGCTCTCAGATTCAAGTGGCTATGCAGCCGTGGTAACAGTATTTCGTGGTAACAGCGAAAAGAAAACATTTTTGAACAGCAGCAAAAATCAAAAGTATGTAAAATAGTGACTGGACTGAAAAATAACCTTTTATTGAAACTGGTGCTCTGCTGTGCCAAGAGACATTTCGAAACATTTCACCGGTTACTTTCACTTTTGCCACATAGACCTTTATGTCCTATAAATGTGTCGTATTTATATCTATGATAATCCATGCAGCTTTCAGTGGGCACGACTGTTGGCGTTATTAATAAATAAAAAGGGGCCGGGCTTGGTATTAAAAATGAAACGCAAAGCTACGAAAGAGAACTGAATCCGCTACTGACAGGATGTTTCTGTGCGCTCGCTCCGAGTGGAACATGGACAAGCATAGTAGCCTTGGTCTTCGGTTGCGCGTCTAAACGGTCAAATACACACACTGTCAAAATGCCCGCATTGGTGAGTCTTCACATAAATGCAGTCGATGTAATCGCTGTGCGTGGGCGTTGTTCTTCACTTGTTTCTCCTCTCTCTCTCTCTTTCTCTCTCTCTCTCTCTCACACACACACACACACACACACAGAGAGAGAGAGAGAAAGAGAGAGAACTGCTCCTCAGGTGGTAAATCAACCTCATATGAAAGCCCAGCACAATGAATTATGTATTGCAACTTGTTTATTGTTTGTTGCATATTTTTGTATTTTAGTTGTATATGGACATAATAAAGTTACTATTATTAAAATGTTTTTGAAAAAAAACGTTATTGGATTATTGGCTCTTTTAGAGAAATGAAAAATTGGCCTTTTGGTCAAAAAAGGTTCCCGACCTCTGACCTATATGCTCGATGAGTTTATATTGTGACCAACCTGAAAATCTACCTTTATTCCCACCTAAATGGCTCCCAACCCACTCATTTAATCTCTCAAATAAACAGCTAAGAGCAGTCACATGAGCTGCAGAAACGCTGATGAAACTGATCATTTGATTTATCTGCTGATCCTGAGCTCAGACTGCAGGTGTCAGTCCAAAGACCATTAGACTCACAGACAGTCTGATGCATGTTGCCAAAATGTTAAGAGCTTTCGGGAAACAAAAAGCTGAATGGCTGACTTTACTTAAGATCCTTTTGTTCGCTTCCACAGGTTTATATCAGTCCACCTCGATAGAACG
Source organism: Mylopharyngodon piceus (assembly GCA_039654765.1). Lineage (NCBI taxonomy): Eukaryota > Metazoa > Chordata > Actinopteri > Cypriniformes > Xenocyprididae > Mylopharyngodon > Mylopharyngodon piceus. Next base: position 28,564,272 of record CM077438.1, on the reverse strand, counting down.
CTGTGTTTACAAGTTACCAAACTGCTACAATGACACCTTTGATCAAGAACTTCTTTCTGCATGTCAAAAATTTTACTCACCCTTATGTCATTCCAAACCTGTATGACTTTTAGTCTTCTGTGAAACACAACAGGAGAAGTTTAACAAAATGTTCACGCTGCTCTTTTCCATACACGGAATGACTAAACCTGTGAAGCTTCAAAACTGGCCAATATAAATAAATAATATTAACGTTTGTGTGATGAACAGAGCCAAATTTAAGTCTTTGCCTTGCCTGTAGATTTCAAAGCTCATTCACAATTTTGTACAGATATGGTGCATCAACAGTGATGCCAGTGTGAATGAGATTTGAGAGCTACAGAGAAGAATAGATTATCAGTCAGTAAAACTATCATAAGACCAGTGTCAGGAGGAAAGGAGCTTTTCCTGAAACACAAATTTCATGTAATTTTACAAACACACATATAGACGCAGTGTGAATACACCGAATATTCATATTCCCAGAGTCTTGTTGTATATATGTACTGCTGTCTTTGCTCTGTATGTACTTGAAGAAACAAGTTGGAAATCAGTAGCACAGAACCACTTGCTCATCAAACTCATGTTCATTTCTCTTGTGCTAGGAAACATTTCATTCTCATTTTGTGGACATAATCAATAAATATTATTTCTGCTCTTTTCATTTTCACTGCACTTGAGGATCGAGTACACCTCTGCTTCAGCTACTCATATGCTCTACAGACACACACTGGCTGGAGGAATATTTAGCTTTATATGTGCTGTAATATGGGCTGAGAACTGAGCACATCAAATATGGTAAATGGAAGCAAAACATACTTGCTTGATGCGCAAGAGAAAACCTCACTGGTTCTTGCAATTGGTTAAACAATATCCTCTCCAGAGAACATTGAACAGATTCACACATGATATATCATGTTTAGTTAGTTGCATGTGTTTTCTTACCATATATGGTGAATTCACACAGTCAACCAGCTTTTTTACAGTTTGTGAATGTTTCATGATTTGGCTCATAATCACTCGGCTTGAAACCAGCTCTCTACATCACAAGAGAGAGATGTCTCTGAGGAGGGGATGTCCACATTCATCCATCTCTCCTGAGTGCTGAGAGACCTACAGGCCTACAGTCTCCCAACTGATCCTTACACTAAAGTTCAAAGGCAAATCAATGTCTGCATAGTGGCAAGATCTTCACAAAACCCTTGATTGATGACCCTTGATTATGTAGTTGATTTTTTTCTTGCTGTTGAATTCCAATTTTTGCTCAGAGCATATCTGAACATCAATGAATTGCAGATCAAAGTCAGTCTAACATGAAAATGAAGCATGATACTCTTCATTAAATGAGCGCTAGAGATAAGTAGTAATGATGCTTCTCTACACTAGAGCTCTCAGATCTATTATTTGCATGTCTCATGATCAATAGTGATGTGGCAAGTTTAAATATGCTGAAAGATTTGAGAGCTATGACTTTTGGATTCTTAAAGGTTAGGTAGAAGAATGTTCATGTAATCCAACCAATCATAATGCTAGAGTAATCATATACAGTGCCCTCCATAAGTATTGGGACAGTAAAGACGAAATTGCTCTGTTAGCTGTGGTGCCAAGACATCTATAAATATGATTAAAAGATTAATATGAGGCAGAAGTACAGAATGTCACATTTTATTATTGACTGTTATTGACGTGGCCAATCTAAGACCCAAAATTTCTTTACCATGATAATCTCCTTGATTGGCAGTACTAGTGTTTTGGGTCATGGTCCTGTTGCCATATGAAGCACCTTTCTTGAACATTTTCAAGAAAGGCATTTCTTGAACACTGGTAGGCAAGATTCTTTTGCACACTTCTGAGTTCATTCTTCTGCTGCCATCATTGAATAAGTCATCAATAAAGACGAGTGAGCCTGTTCCAGAGGCAGACATGCATGCCCATGACATGACACTACCTCCACCATGCTTTCCAGATGAGGTTGTATGCCTTGGATCATTTGCAGTTTCTTTTTTTTTTCTCCAAACTTTTGCTTTCCTGCTTTGATAAAGGTTAATCTTTGTCTCATCTGTCCATAAAACTCTGTTCTAAAACTCCACTGGCTCATCTCTGTGAGTTTTTGCAAATTCTAATTGGCTTTTCTATTTTTGGTACTGATCAGCTGTTTGATCTTGCTGTGTAGCCTCTGTAATTCTGTTGGTGAAGTCTCCTGCGAACAGCAGATTTTGAGACCATCACCCCAGCTTTTACTGACAGTTGTTTTAGAGTTTTTTTTCATAGCCCTTGTCATTTGTCTATCATCAACTGCTGTTGATTTTCTCATCTGACCTGGGGTGCGTTTCCCAAAAGCATCGTTAGCCAACTAACATCGCAAGTTCCATTGTTACTAACATAATTCAACGATTTGGTGTTTCCCGAAACCACAGTTCAAACGAACATTCACAAACTGCATCGCAAATTTGTGTGGTTGGAACGACAGCTCTGGAGCTCTGGTTAGAAGCATAGTTTCTTGTTTTTATGACATGTGGACTTAATAAATCCTTATCTTGAGCAAAATAAGCAAGCTGACATTAAAGGGTTAGTTCACCCAAAAATGAACATAATGTCATTTATTACTCACCCTCATGCCGTTCCACACCCATAAGACCTTCGTTCATCTTCGGAACACAAATTAAGATATTTTTGTTTAAATCCGATGGCTCAGTGAAACATATTTAAATCAGTTCATGTGAGTACAGTGGTTCAATATTAATATTATAAGCGACGAGAATATTTTTGGTGCACCAAAAAAACTAAATAACGACTTATATAGTGATGGCCAATTTCAAAACACTGCTTCATTAAGCTTCAGAGCGTTATGAATCTTTTGTATCGAATCATGATTCGTATCGCGTGTCAACCTGCCAAACTGCTGAAATCATGTGACATTGGCGCTCCGAACCGCTGATTCGACACAAAAGATTCATAATGCTCTGAAGCTTCATGAAGCAGTGTTTTGAAATCGGCCATCACTATATAAGTCATTATTTTGTTTTTTTTGGTGCACAAAAAATATTCTTGTCGCTTTATAATATTAATATTGAACCACTGTACTCACATGAACTGATTGAAATATGTTTTTAGTAAATTTATGGATCTTGAGAGAGGAAGTGTCATTGCTGGCTATGCAGGCCTCACTGAGCCATCGGATTTCAACAAAAATATCTTAATTTGTGTTCCGAAGATTAACGAAGGTCTTACGGGTGTGGAACGGCATGAGGGTGAGTAATAAATGACATTATTTTCATTTTTGGGTGAACTAACCCTTTAAGTACAATGTATATCTTTTATTTCGAATATATACAAATGTCATTTACATATTTTAGTTTGTCCAAAGATTTTAAGCACCGTTTTTGAAGAGTGCGCATGTGCGTACGCGCTCTAGTACGTAAGAACGAGCCTATGATTGAATCTGGAAATAAAGCAAAATAACTGAGAAAATGAGAATTAGTTCTCAGATGCCATGTCTGTAATTTATAGCAAAAAATCTAGCATTAATTTGATCTTAAACTGATTAATTTAGAGAAGTTATTACTCCACCACCTGCATTACATCATTCACCAACATGGCTGAACAACAGGTTTGCGACAATATGGTTTCGGGAAACAGTTGTGACTAGCTAGTTGATTTGTTCAACGATGCATCGTACTATGGTAGTGAAGCAACGAGTTACGTCGTTGTACGGGAAACGCACCCCTGGTCGTTGTCGGTTGCTGAAGCTTGCCAGTGGTATCTTTTTCAGGACATTCCAAACTGGACATTCCAAGTCAATCTCCAGATTGAAATCCTATTTAACAAGCATTTCACCAGCTGAAGAGGAGACTAAAGACAGAAACTCCCCAAAACAAGCAACCGTTGAAAATGGCTGCATTAAAGGCCTGGGAAAGCATTTCAAAAGTGTAAAACCAAGAGTCTTGTGATGTCTATGGGTCACAGTCTTGCTCCCGTGATTGCTTGCAAGGGATTTACAATTAAATATTAGCTTTTACACATTTACATTTACTTTAAGTTAAACCGTCCCAATACTTATGCTCACATTAGGCGGAGGGATGAAACTCTAAATGTGCTGTACTTCTTAGTTGGTAAAACATTTTGTGTTGTAACAGTCAATAATAAACTGTGACATTCTGTACTTCTGCATCATATTGATGTTTTAATCATATTTATAGATGTCTTGACACCACAGCTAACAGAGCAATTTTGTCTTCACTGTCCCAATACTTATGGAGGGCACTGTATATATATAGGGTGAATTCCATCTGGAAGTGAACATCCCTATGCCCTTCTCACTCTGAAGTGGAAACTCATGGCTACTATTAAACACTTTCTTACCTATGAATCTTATTTATATTATTTAAATATTATTTAATGCATGATGAAAAGTACACACACACACACACACACACACAAATTGTAGAATAAATGGTAAAATTACCTTGAAATGATTGCATGTACCCTTAGCTAACAGTCTTGTGGGAGGGTTCTCAATGGAGGGGTTAAGTTGCTCACTTTCATTTAATGACTTCCTACAGTTGCACTTCAAGGGTGCAAAAATGCTCTTTGGATTTCACTCATAAAATGCTGCCTACCTCAGGCTTGCAACAATCCTACACCCCAAACCTAAGTAAGTCCAGCTTAGAACTTGGATCAAACTCTCCATTATAGACAACAAACCAGATTTGAATTACATTAATGTGTGAACTCCTACATTTAATATTTTAATATACGTTTCACTTTCTGAATTTGAAACAGCATCACTTTCCTTCAAAGGCTGTGAACTCACATGGAGGACGAATTCAGAGAGAAACACATGCAGTTTGTGGCATTTTCATTTGTCCCTTGTTATTTTGTTCTAAACCGGCTGTGCAGCAAACACAACACTGTCAAACTGAATGAGTTGTTGCCCCTCTGAACACTAAAAATCACTGTTCATTCTCCACTCACATTAGGGCTGCACAATAAATCGAATTTCTAATCGCGATTACAATTACGGATGCCACGATTTCGTAATTGTTCAAAGGCGCGATTACAATGAAAAATATCCACTTACATTATTCTGCGTTTAAGAGGCATGTTTAGAGCATGTTACATCGCAAGAGGCGAATCACGATTACTTCAGAATGTAAAAGGTCTAACCTAGCACAAAAGGAGCTACCAGTGACGTAGGTGTACGCTGATATGTTGAACGTGTACACAGCCTATATATTTACTCCACAAACTAACTCTACAAACATGAAAAACAATGATAGGACCTCTCATCCTTATGCTAAGGCGAAAATCCAGTGCAACTTTAAGCAGACCAAACAAAACATGATTATGTATTTCTGCTAAGCTAGCAACATTGGACATCAACCACACAGCAAAAGCTAATACTTTTTCATATACTGTCTACTTTCTTTGTTTAACAGTTCTATCTAATAACGTATTAGACAGGACTGTTAATTAGAACGTAAACTAATTAAGTTGCTTCAAACAATGGTATAAAGCTATTCAATACATCATTCAATGTAAATTGTGATAATCATAATTAATAATCGCAATTACAATTTCATGGGAATAATCGACAGTTATGATTTTTGTCATAATCGTGCAGCCCTAACTCACATTCTCATCTCCTCATGCAAACGAATAACAGCGTCTAAACACAGAACACCCCGACTGTGAGTGAAATTGCAGAAGTCTTTATGGTGTTATTGCCTCATAGCTTAAGGGAGAATCAAATGAGATTCCCCAGATTGGAGTTAATGTGGTGAAAATAAGCCTGTGCTTTGTTGCACCAACAGCTACAAAACACTTCAGAGACTCAACAACAGACAAGCCACACTTGGTGTATGACAACTCACCCCTTACCCATTACCTTAAATAAATCAATGTTCCCCCTACAGTCTCCAGTATAGCAGGTGTGGGCGAAAGATGTAGGAAACCCTGAGGAAGAGCATTTGATCTGACTGAAAAGCTTCTGGAGTCTATGATCTGTAAACCGGTCCACAGTACACCTGTCCTGAGAGCTGAAAGATGACATAACTGACTGTTTCTACACCAGCTTACAGATAAACATGACGTGTCACATGCCATAGCTTTTCATTATAAGTCTTTTGAGTTTTGAGAACATATTTTCTTATAATTATTTAATATTTTATAATTTGGTGTCACAAGCTACTTATGATGGAACAATAAAAAGTTAAAGATACACTACCGTTTGGAATAATTAAGATTTTGTATTGTTTTTGAAAGAGGTCAAGTAATATTTTTTTAAAAAGAAAATAAATTAATACTTTTATTCATCAAGGACACATTCACATAGGAAAGAAAAATCAAAAGTGAGATCTCTTTAACATCTCAAATGTTTCTCATAGACACAAATGAGGTTACTTTAACATCAAATGGAGACTTCTGCTTGTCTCCTGCTTCTCACACTTGTTTCCTGAGACAAAAAACTCTAACACTCTCACATTGGTCTTCTTTAAAGTTTTAGAAGAGATCTCAACAACATCACACACTGTGCTCAGATTTTTCTCCTTAGCTAGAGACTCTGTTGGTCTCACATTTGTCACCTCTAAAGTTTCAGAAGAGATCTCAATAACATCACACACTAGCTGGGTTTCCATCCAAACGTGAAGCAAATCTTTTCAAAGTTTGCAAAAAAAGACAAATGTGAATTAGGTGCGATTCTATCAAGTTGTTTGAGCTGATAACAGTGGTATTGGTAACCTAGTAACCAACAGTAAATAAAACACTGTGACCGAGCATTCGTGAAGGGTTCGCCTAATCACTTATGAATAAGAAAACAATAAACGAGAGCCATCTGAACTCTTCTCGACTTTATTAAGCTTTATTAAGTCTTTATTAAGTCACACATGTGAGAGGACATGCCCGAAAAACTTGTGCGCATGACCCTATCCATGGCAAGCCCCGAGGGGAAAATGCATTGCACTCACACATATACGAAGAGGGCCAGTACGTCCAGAATTAATGCATCATAACAGAGTCAAACATAAAGTTTTCTGTTACAGCACCATCAGCAGAAACAGCCGATTACGATGGTCATGTGGATTTAATGTTTGCTACATCAGAATTTATTCAGCAAATGCGTTTCCATCTCCCATTATTTGCATTAACTCTTTTTTTCTGAAGTCAAAAACCACCTCAAGTAAGCATAAAAACATTTTTGCGGATTAAGGGATTTTTATTGGACATTTGGTGTTTCCATCACTTGTTTCTGATGCAATACTTCATTATGCGCATAAAAACAGGGCGATGGAAACATAGTTACTGTGCTCATATTTTTCTCCTTACCTAGAGACTCTGGATCACTCACATTTATCCCCTTAAAAGTTTAGAAGAGATCTCAATAATATCACACATTGTGCTCAGACTTTTCTCCTCAGCTATTGTCTCTGGTGCTCTCACTCTCTTTTCTCAATAACATCACACACTGTGGACCCTATTTTAACAATCTAAGCGCATGGTCTAAAGCACACAGCGCGAGTGCACTTAGGGCTTGCCCGAATCCACTTTTTTTAAAATGTAAAATTTAACATGTTTTTTTCTTCTTCAAGTCTGGTAATAACTTTTTTAAGGTCAGTTACATATGAAGGTATATCTGTTTAATTTGAATTGGAAAAGTAAGACTAATTCCCTTTTGGTTAACTGCTACTTAGTCAAACTAGTTCTTAAGTTAATATGCAACTGTGCTGAGTTTATGCAACTAGCTCCAGAAGACAAAGCTGATACCTATATGAGAATCACACCTAAGTCTCATGAGCCTAGGAAAAGCACCCACTGAGAAATAAATTTTTCCTTTGGGTTAAGTCAAAAGTGACAATAAAAACATTTATAATGTTATAAAGATTTATATTTTTTTTTAAAAAATGCTATTCTATTGAACTTTCTATTCATCAAAGAATCCTGAAAAAAATGTAACACAGTTTCCACAAAAATATGAAGCAGCAACAATGATAAGAACCATTATTAATAATTGCGCACTAAATCATCATATTAGAATGATTTTTGAAGGATCACGTGACACTGAAGAATGGAGTAATGATCCTGAAAATTCAGCTTTGATCACAGGAATAAATTACATTTTACAATATATTAAAATTGTAAACAGTTTTTTAAAATTGTAGTCATTTTTCACAATATTACTTTTTTTTTTTTTGTATGTTTGATCAAATAAATGCAGCCTTAGTGAGCAAAAGAGATACCTTTCAAAAACATAAAATCTTAAAATCTTAATTATTCCAGACTTTTGACTGGTAAAATTCATAGCAGTAAATTCACATGTGGTATCTGTAAAGATATAGCATCACCTCACTGGCTGCTTCATTGATTTTAGTGGAAGCAGTCTAATGTTGCAATCTAGTTTTGCTTTGTGTCAGTTGTGCCAGACTAAGTGGTCAAAATGTGATCTGAAATCTGTACTTGTGGACATCATCTCACCCCTTACCCTGACATGCACTGGCGTAAGGGAAGGGCATGCACCGTATGGTGGGAGGCCCCTTGCATTGGATGTAAATATGTAGAACAAAGCTTATGACACTGTTAAACAATGACTTGAGTGATATACAGAATACTCTTCAAAGAAGTTGCATCAAGACATCAATGCACAGACGTATTAATGGTGCACAGGGGTTTAAGCCAAATCACAATCTCAGATAACCCACAAGAATCATGGACTTGAATGTAGATTATTGATTTGCGTGTGTGTGTGTGTGTGTGTGTGTGTGTGTGTAAAGATGCTGCTGGAGCCGTTGCTATTCTCAATGCTTTAAAGGGGACCTATTATGCCCTTTTTTACAAGATGTAATTTAAGTCTCAGGTGTCCCCAGAATGTGTCTGTGAAGTATCAGCTCAAAATACCCCACAGATAATTTATTATAACATGTTGTAAATGCCCATTTTTGAGTGGAAGGAACAACATGCTGTTTTCGTGCATGTATCTTTAAATGCAAATGAGCTGCTGTTCCCCACCCCATTTTCCAGAAGAGAGTGGAGCCTGTATAGCTTGTGCCTCTGATATGCTGCCAAAAACTAACAAAACATCTGTTTGGTTTTGATTATCATCTCTGTTGCAACCACGCTCAAGTGACACTGCAGTTCTTCATCATCATGAAAGTTTATTATCTGCATGTGTTTTAAAGCTATATCAGTCTACACTTCTGATATATGGTTTTCTGAGTGCACACACCTGAAGCACGTGCACAGAAAGCTGGCTGTCAGACAGCGCGTCCCATGAGTATTAAACTCAGTTATCTTTCACGTGTTATTGCACTTAAACTGTCAAATACACACAAGATTATGACAAAAACACACAAAGTTCATAACTGTCTGTGAACGTAAACAGCATGTATTTATTAGATCTGTGTATTAAAATGCTGCTAAGTATGCTGTTAATATGAATCGAACAACAAAAGAAAAACAGAAAATCACTCACTGCTCTTGATTGAATAATTTAATACCTTTAATAAGAATAAATTTCTTACTTGAATGCTGCTGTTAAATGCTCTGGCGAGGAGATAAACATGGTGGACTGTGTACAGCTCTCTCAGGGCGGGGTCTATGTTAATAGGGCAGAGTCCAACAGCAGCCATGGGCGGGGTCTAATCATTTGTGACATCACAAAAGCTACAATCTGCAAACGACTTGTTCTGAGACACTGCTTTTGATTTATGGGGATTAAAAAAAAGAGGAGTGAGTGGATTTTTACCATTATAGGGTGGTTGTGTACACACACTGCCAACACACGTTTATGTTCAAATACCATGTAAAAGTGAATTTTGCATAATAGGTCCCCTTTAATGTGCCTTGAAGTAGAACATTAATAACAAAGCTTAATTATAGGATTAATCATGGAATCACTTTCCTCTCATTTATTTTATAGTTTTATTGGAAATGGGCTTGAGATTGAAATTGAGCTGTGAAATACAGGAACTGCTCTGCTTTACTTAAGTGCAGCTCTAACATGCTTTAAAGGATTAGTTCACTTTCAAATGAAAATTACCCCAAGCTTTACACACCTTCAAGCCATCCTAGGTGTATATGACTTTCTTCTTTCTGATGAACACAATCGGAGAAATATTAATAAATATCATGACGCATCGGAGCTTTATAATGGCAGTAAGCATTACCAAACGAGAATGAGCTGAAGAAAGTGTCTCTATCCACATCCATCCATCATAAACATATTCCACACAGCTCCGGCAGGTTAATAAAGGCCTTATGAAGCGAAGCGATGTGTTTGTGTAAAAAAAAAAAAAAAAAATCCATATTTAACAAGTTATGAAGTAAAATATCTAGCTTCCCTCAGACCGCCTTCCGTATTCAAATTACGAAAAAAACGGAACTGGCGTCACGTCAGTTCCAAAAGTTGAAAAGGGAAGGCGTAGGACGTAGCGTAAGCTTTTTGAACTGCTGGAATATTGCAGAGGCTTATAAACTTCCTCCTGTCTGTGCATGACGCATCTCATGACCAGAATTGTACATGTTTCATGGCAGGTTTAATGCAGCAGAGAGGGTTTACTGTGTCCCACCACTGATCCAGGGTCACTTATGCTTGTTTTGCTTTCTATTATTTAAATACATACCAAATATAAATTTGTGCTTTTCAGAGATGAGTCTGAATTAGAGTTTTGCTCTGGAGACACTAGCTGCTTTATACTGGATGCAAAACATCGGCCGACCGCTGGTGACTGCATGACTGCAGCATTTATAAAAGGACCACTAGAGCCCAGAGCCAACTTTCCATTTACGTCCTGTCAGCAGACAAATGACCAGAAAGTCTTGTGAGTTAAGTTGCAGACATCAGCATTTATCACATTATGAAACTGCTATTAACTGCTAGAAATTAGTCATAGAGGTTTAGCTTGAGAATGTTCAGCTTTCCTTCATTAACAAGATCACTCTCTGAGCTTTGTTGCAAGCAATTTAGTGTTATTCACTCTTGATAATCAAAACATTGTAGGATCTTAGGGGGCTAAGGTTCGTTAGGGGATCCCGGATTAGCTATGTAAGTGATGTAGAAGTGCCTAAACACTGCAGGGAACTCGCTTCATCTCGGAGGAATGAGGAAGATTGTGATTGCTCACGTCTGGAGTTCTGGTGTAAAAACAGGGGAATTACACCACGGTCCAGTGTTAGTCAGTCACTCAAACAGCAACACAACATCATTAGTGACGTGCTGGAAGAAGCTTTCAGAACAAAATGTATGAGTACAGGACAGGTCAGAATAAACATGTTAATATTTGAGTGTCAACAAGCACATCACACGAAAAGAACACTTGCAATAGAATACTTGCTGTTTGAGACGTCACATGGTGATTCATTGAGTCTAACGCATGGGATAAAACTAATAATCATAATGCATGTTAGAGGGGAAGAAAAATAATTTCTCCATAAATTGTAAGCACAAAATGAAAGGCATCTTGAGGAGTTATGACTTCATCAGCTGTTCACATCTAAGGGTGACTCAACTGTTCTGTTGTAAACAGGATTGCTGGATGAGAGAAAGAAAATGACTCAAAGACAGACAGGTCTTAAACAACATCACAAACTACCTCAAAGCTTTCACACAATATTGTTCAGTTGCAATTTTACAGATTAAATCTCTCTGCAATACTTGATTGTATTGGTCAGTAGTGGCTTCTCTGTACGTTTGGACCTGCTTGATCACTCTGTTGGGGATTACATTGCAATAAAAAAGTGATAAAGAGGCTAGGCCCTTGAAAAAAAGTGTACTTAAGCTGAGTTTAAGTACAATATATAGGATCTTTCTTTTTTGTTGTTGTTGTTAGAAATATATTATTGAGCCATTAAAAAATCTGTTTTCAAAATCTGTTGTCGGTAAGCTTACAATAAATATTTACATCATGTATATGTCTATAGGTTCATCTACTATGCCGAAAGACATGCTACTTTCAATATGCCTTGTAAGATTATTTAAATTTATCGTTTTTACGTGCATTTATGAAAATAATTTATTGAAAGCAACGTTCTGAAACATCATGTAAACACTAATGCCATCCTTACTCCATTTGAAGGATGTTAGTAGTGTTTAACACACCTGGACTTCTACCAGAGAACAAGGCTTATGTGGTCATGTAAATGCATAAGTGGTATTCTTACAGGTTTTTTAAGGGTACGCATGTATGTGGGAAAACACAGGACAACTGAAGTAACAAAAAGGTCTGGAGAAAGCTGCTTACTGGCCTTGCTGCATATATATGTGGGTTAACAGATTTCTCAAATACAAAATATGGCACACTTGGAGGGACCTCTTGCAGGTTTGCCTGTGTGAGGGTGAGAGCACTTGCATTGAAGCTGTAGAGCTGATAAAAGCTGCCAAAAACTCTGATGCTGTACAGATGTTCAATTTGCACAGCTGTGCTCAGCTTTGATGGCCTCTCTCTCAGGCCTATCCACCCTCTATCAAATAATATCCGGAGTTAACATGGTCTCTTTGTCTAGCCACTAATATTTCACATTGGACTAGACAGGGCTGGTCAAAATTTCCATTCAATGAACTTGGCTAGAACACAGTCATGTCTTGCTTTCCAGTACATATCTCATACCAGTGGCGGCTCTGACTCACATAGTGCCCTAGGTGAGATCAGACATGAGCAGCAGAAGTGAGAAAAGGCAGGGGAGAAAAAAAGCACAGGGAGCTTCTCAGAGCATTAGAGAAGTGAAGCTGCTGCCCTAGACTCTGTACATCACCTATGCAAGGATCTACCACTGTCTTATTAAAAAACACAAAGCTGACAGTGAGCATTATGTGAGAGACACACTGTATGGTCATAAGTAAGTGGACACCCTAGACTTCTTCTGAACATAATTGGCTTTTCCAGTTGTTTTTAATACTACGTCCTACAGTGGCATTTTAGATAATTCAGTCTTTTTCGCAGTTTTCTGTTCCAGCATGACAGTAGCTGATCCAAGCACCCCTAGAATCAAATTTACTGGAACGGCACTCTCTTACCTCAATACACTCTTACAAGTGTATGCTCCCTCCCACCAGTGACAGTCACTAAACGAGTGACTTGAACAGAGTCCCAGAGTCCTTCACAGTGAGCTACAAATTTGCTTTCCAAAACCTTCACCCTCTCAGCTCCTCGCTGGTGGAATGAACTGAGCCATGAACCATCATAACATTCAAAAAGCAGCTCTGCTGCAAGCACTTTCCACTTCACAACCTATAAACACTTTCTACAAAAAAAGTCTGCATTTCACATCTGCTCTAGCTTGTTTCCTAATCTAGCTTTTTTAATAAACCTGGCATAGTATACTATGAATATTGTTGGCTCTGCGGTGAATTACTTGTTATATTACACATTTATAAGTTTTAAATTACAGTGTCTGCTAAATCAGTGGCTCCCAACCCTGTTCCTGGAGTCACACCAACAGTACACATTTTTAAACTCTTTCTAATCAAGCACACATCAACTCATTTTTAGATTGTTAGAAACTCCAATACCTGAAATGAATGGGGACAGATAAAGGACAAGAAGAACATGATTGGGAAACACTAACGCTGTGCACAAAATGAGGTTCATATAAAAATAGTTTCTGGTGTGGAAGAACTTGACTGACCTGCACAAACCCCACTGAACACCTTCAGCATCAACTGGAACACAAATAGTGAGCCAGACCATATTACCCAACATCAGTGTCTGACCTCACTGGTACTTTTGTCTCTGAATAGGAGCAGTTCCCTGTATTCATGATGAACATCTAGTGCAGGGTTCCTCAAATCTGGCCCTGGAGGGCCACTGCCATGTAGAGTTTAGCTCAAATCCTGATCAAACTCACCTACCTGTAACTCTGAAGACCTTGATTGGCTTGTACAGATGTCTTTGATTAGGGTTGGAGCTAAACTCTCCAAGGCAGTGGCCCTCCAGGGCTAGATTTGAGGAACCCTGATCTAGTGGAAGGCCTTCCCAGAAGAGTGAAAGCTGTTGTAGGGAGGGATTCATGCTTTTTGTCATGAAAAACAAGCACATATGGGTGACTGTGTTTGGTTGTCCACATTCTTTTGACAAAATGTAATTTCCATTTGAAACTGAGTGTTAATTATCAAGTCACTAAAATACTCAAATTGCCTGTTGTTGTTGTTTTCTTCTATCTCTCTGCAGATGCAGCAGTTGTTCTATGAGAACTATGAACAAAACAAGAAAGGTTTCATCCAGGATCTTCACAGTAGCAAGATCCACAATGCCATCACGTTGCACCCCAACAAGCGTCCAGCTTATCAGTACCGGCTGCACAGCTACCTGCTCAGTCGCAAGATCTCTCAGCTGCGGTACCGCACTATTCAGCTGCACCGTGAAGGTGTCACCATGAGCCGTCTCAGCAACACTGCGGTGCAGTGGGAGGACCAGCTACTGGGAGCGCCACCTTCCTACACACGCTACCGGCCCGCAGAGCGGGAAGACATCATCGAGTGGGATTTTGTTACCAGTAGGCACCTGTTTTCTACCAGTAAGAAGCAGATGCCTCGTCAGGGCCTTGGAAACCTGGTCCGCTCTGCACTGGAAGACACAGTGCTTCAAGTGATGGAAATGATCAATGAGAACTCCAAAACTCGAGGACGTGTCATAGACTTCAAGGAGATCCAGTACGGCTATAGAAGGGTGGATCCACTTCACGGTGCCGAATACATCCTGGACCTTCTGCTGCTCTACAAGAAGCATAAGGGTAGGAAAGTGACAGTGCCAGTACGGAGACACGCTTACCTTCAGCAGTCTTTCAGTCGGCCGTTCTTCAGCGAGGCAGAGGAACTGGATGTTGCCGAACTAGAAGACACCATTAATGGTGACTCTCATTCACTCTCTTTCCTCTCCAACTCGCTCAAGATCTTCTCTTCCTTCCAGATCTCAGAGTCCACAAAAGTCCAGAGTCAGACAAAAGTCCACTTCCTCGTACCGCTCACCGGTCGCTATGAAATCTTTGTACGTTACATGGAAAACTTTGAGAGAATCTGCCTGATCCCCAACCAGAACGTGAAACTGACCATAATCCTGGTTGACAATGATACAAACCAGGATAAGGAGAGACACCTAGAGCTGATAAAGGAATATCACAACAGATATCCTAAAGCAGACCTGTCTATCATACCTATGACGGGAGACTTTTCTCGAGGACTGGCCCTTGAGATGGGCTCCTCTCAGCTGAGGAACAACTCACTGCTGTTTTTCTGTGACGTGGACCTGGTCTTCAACACTGATGCCCTCCAGAGGTGTCGTGACAACACCATTGAAGGACGTCAGGTTTATTTCCCTGTCATCTTCAGTCAGTATGATCCCAAAATTGTCCATGCTGGTGACCCTCCTGAAGACAGCAACTTTGTCCTTACCAAGAAGAGTGGATTCTGGCGAGATTATGGATTTGGTATCAGCTGCATATTCAAAAGTGACTTGCTTAGAGCTGGGGGGTTTGACACCTCAATACAAGGCTGGGGTTTAGAGGATGTTGATTTGTTCACTAAAGTCATCAATTCTGGCTTGAAAGTGTTTCGCTCTCAAGAAGCAGGTATTGTGCATATTTTTCATCCTGTCCTCTGTGACACACATTTAGAGCCCAAGCAATACAAAATGTGTGTGGGGTCCAAAGCAAGCACTTACGCATCCACAATGCAGTTGGCACAATTGTGGTTGTCCAAACATTTAGGTGTCGGTTATAACAGGACTTCCTCCTGATGTTCCGATCTGTCCCCAGCAATCACTGGAGTTTACCTCAGATCTGCAAAAGTGCAAACAGCAACGTATTCACTGTATGTGTGAATATTTTTAGTGGTTCTGCGTGAATGTATGTCATATCAAATGAGTACAATCCAACTCCTTTAGTGCAACTTTCAAAAGTTTGTCCTTGCCTTCTAAAATGTTGCAGCATCTTCCAAGTCTGAAAAAAGGTCACTTTGGAGCTTATGCGGTCATTTGTTTTCCATCTTGCGTTCCGCTCATATCTTAAGGAGAATTTTCTGCCATGTGTTTAATAAGGTCCTAAGGACTAAGTAAATTGGTGTTCTTTGTATGTCATTAAATAGAAACAAGCTAGTTCACATTGCAGTGGTTATAATATTCATAAACAAGACAATAATAATAATGTACAGAAAGTGCCACAAATGTGCTTTAAATTTCCTCACTGGGGAAAGTGCAAGACAAATCGAGTTCTCTGATTTATACAAGGAGAAATATTATACCTTATTTCAGTATTTTTTAATGGATGTGAACTGTTTGATTATTTTGTTTTCTACCAAAAATTGCTCTATGATATTACGGTACTGGTTACCATGTGACATCTATGTCTTTGTTGTTTTTTTCTTGTGTGCTGCAATGAACAACTTACATTTTGTTTCTGCTTTGTGGCTTTTATGATTTTTCCATTTGCTGGCAGAAAAATTCAGTGGCATTGAAATTATTTATAATAAAAACATTTAAATGCATACTTGAAATGTATCTGTCTATGGTTTAAATTATTTCTTTTTTAAACATTATTTCCTTTATTCTTGCTTTTAAGTCAGATGTTATGTGAAAAATTGTACGCAATGTAGGTTTTAGACATCCATCTTATACAATAAATGATGCAATTTTCAGAAAATCCTTATGTGAAAACCAATAATCTTAAATGAATTCAAATGCTAAAATATATGTAAGTTTCTATGATCAAAGATTATAGATGGACATAAAATAGCAGCAAAAAATATGAGCATATCATCATAAAATATATATAAAAAGATGTACGAACTTTTCAGATATTGTATGTGTGTCAGACTGTTACAAATGAACTAATTCTGTTGTTAGGAAGTAAATCTGTCTGTCCATTTAAAAACCAGATCGTACAGCATATCCGCTTTGTGTTCATGTTTCTCAGCCAATTGATCTCCCATTGTTCCTCTGTGCTGCTTCTGCTGAGTTAAGCGGTTTCACATCATTATCCACATTATAAAGCTCATTATGCAAAAGGAGAAGAGGGACTGAACATGAGCTTTGCTGGAGAGCTGCTTCTTTACATGTGCACCTTAAATGTACAGTATATGTTACATTAGCATTACTGTAATTTTGTGACTAAGAATTAGTGTCATTCTTTTCATTCATAAACAAAACATTGTAAATCAATCATTTGTCTTAGAGAAGGACTGGGAACCTTTTTTCAACCTCATCTTCACTCTGAAAATCTATCAAGACCAAGAGTGACACAGGTAAGTAAATAATTAAAAATAAAAACTTTTTTTTTTTTTTTTTTTTAAATTAAAAGGAATCAGTAGTTTGTGTATGTTCTGTTTACATGACATCTTGATGATTTAATCTGAGTTTAAATCAGTATGGACTCTTGAGTAAAAGTAGTATTATGATAGTATTATGTTTAGTTATAAATTATTGATCCTAAAAGGTTTTCACAGGCTTATTGCTTTGTTTCTCATACAGTGGTTTGTACACTCAAGTAATTTATGGTTATTAGCTTTAAACAGTCATATAATATTGAAGGTTATTTTGTTGTCAGAAAAATTTTGTAAATGAGCCTTTTGACCTTTGAAGTGGAATATTGATACATGAGTAGTGGGCGAAAGAACTTATCACCCTGACAGGCGTAAAGGATCATTGTGGCCATCCTGCTTTAAAGGTTAATGTCTGGATTCATGAGGCATGAATACTTAATGAAACACAAGAGCTAGCTGGTAAACGCTCCAGTGTACTGTGGATTTACACTGTTTCTGCTGAACATAAAGTACTTTTCATATATAGTGAATTTTTAATATTATATAGCAACACAATTCTCAAGTGGACTTTGTTGCTGCAGGCCATTTGTAGCAATACAGTGAAGTTGCTAGTAGGCATCACTATATACTGTATCAACCCATTTTGACAGTGAAAAAAATTATTTGCCGCTAAAATGAATGTTTTCTGGGAAAACATCTTCACTCATGCCACCCAAAGTCACAAACTCATTGAAAATGAATGAGATGAGGTCACTTTGTGATTGGAAGCTGCTGCCACAACAAAGTGGTGGTGTGAACAGGGCTTAAGAGCTGGATGATATTTAATCAGTTTATGATTATACAGCAAAAGCACAGCCTGCACGGCGAACACCACTAGCTGGTGTGGGAGCTGTGTTTGGATAACGTCTGGTTCCCACATTATTTTAGACTGGAGAGAACTCAGTTTGGTTAAAAAGGTGAAAACAATCACCAAGCCATTTTGTCTCCCCAAGATCCCTCGCTCAGTGGTGCTTGGGAGGCAGGAATGGCCTCCACTTAAACCTTAAGTGTGGATGGGGATGGGGAAGCGGTCTTGAAAGAATTCCAGCACTGAAGCCACCGGGCAGTTAACTGGGTCCAGCTGACGTTCTCTGCACCATAAAGTGAAGACTCTCCACTTTAGGTATATAGTTTCCTCGTGGAAGGAGCTCTAGAGTTGAGGTTGAGAGACCAGTATTCTGGAGCTGATCCCCTTCAGGGGCCAGACCCACAGTTTCCACACTCGGGCCGGCCAGAATGGGGCTACAAGGAGTAGGCTGATCCCGTCCTGGCGAACTCTCTCTAGAACTCTCTCTGGAGCAGAGCAATCAGGAGAAATCGTACAGATGCAGCTTCGGACACGTCTGCACATGGCATCCAGTCCCAGACGAGCTGGATGTGTGAGGGAGAACCAGAGCAGGCAGTGGGTCATCTCTTATGACACAAACAGATCCATCACTGCCTAGCCAACTCCTCTAACTATAACGCCACCATTTCAGGATAGAGTCAACATTCCCTGGGCCTCAGCCCCTGCCTCAGCTCATGCTCATGCTCAAGTCTGCTCATGTTCCTGTCAAGTCTTTGTTTTGTATTTGCTTACTTTGGATTAAATAAACTGCATTTGGGTTCTACACTACGCTCGCCTCAGTGGACTGATTGTTACATTGGGGAAAACCCCCCTGTTCCTGAGCCACCACTGCAGGGGTATCATGTACAGCAGGTCAAAAGGTATTACATTGGACACTGCTGCCATGAGCCCCAACAATCTCTGAAATTGTTTTACAAGGTGCAAAGATTTTCAAATGGCTAATTTGAGAGGTTTTGACTGACTGAAGTATGTATTGGAAGTTTGTATCTGTTGTTGTATTTATGTGAGTGTAATTTTTCATTTCTACCTATTTGTCTGGAGCTTCAAATTTAGGCCACAGGTTTGTGACTTTCATCTCAAAATTCAACTTCACATTTTTATCTCACAAGCTTTCACTCTGGATCTGTGAGTGTAAATTGTCATATTTATAATCTAATGTTCTCTTAAACGGCTCTTCTCTTAAAGTAATTCCCAGCCCACACATAATCATCACATCCACAAAAATGTCAAATAATAAGGTGAACCAACATTTTATATACTTCTCAGAAATATACTTTATGTACTTCTCAGAAACATAGCTACTTAAAATGGCACTCAAGTATACTTGACTTATACTGACAGAAATTTATATTTGGCCTATACTTGTACTCAGTCTTTTAATACTTAAAAGTATAATTAAGTATTCCAAGTATACTTGGATTGTAGTTGTGTTTTGATTGAGTATTTAAATATAGTTTTTTTTGTTTTGTTTTTTTTACATAGTTTTACATACAGTTTTATAAACAAACATTGTTTTAAAATATTGATTTATAAAGAAAACAGATATGTTCCGAATTCTGAGTGTCTGAATTTTTGTGTAGGCTAGTCCACTGGTAGTGTACATAGGAATTTACTTCAAATCTACTTTACTCTTTACCTGCCATGACTGAATTTTTCAGCTATCCATGTTTTCACTGTTATACAGTTACAGTAGGGGGCGCTATTATGCATCTTATGAAATAGTACAGAATCTCTGGATCAAAACACAGAAGAAGAAGAAGCTGAAACAAGTGATGAAAGATTACTCACGCAAATATAAAATAACGCGATCATCAAACATTAAACAGCATGTAAATCACAACTGCCTAACGTTACCAAATGAAATGATGAACCCATGTTGAGGAAACGACTGTGAAGCTTTGGGAGTGTTAATGGACTCAATCTACTCCATCTGTGTTTTGAAATCTGCATTCAGGTCCGTAGCCAGCCTATTGAAAGGGGGGGGTTCTTTTTTTCAAAAAGTGGACCTTTTTGCAGTTTTTCTTCTCCTTTTGTATTTAATTATGAGGTTCAAATACTTCATTTTGGTGACCTTTTATGCACTAATTTGTTCTGGATTAGCTTGTCTGCTGGTATCTTAACGAGCACGCTTTTTGATGCACCTAAAATACTTACTGCATTGTTGTCAAATTGCTTCCTCATGTACCACCTTTGTCAGTCCATACACAGTTCATAAGTTTAAAGACCACACTAACAACAGAATAGATTTAATGAACTTTACTGAAATATTAATAATAATTCTTCTCATCATCATTGAATCATCATCAATGCATCTTTGAATAAGACGCGCACCGAAGGAGAAACATTTCCATTGGCTCCAGTCTGCCGGTACTGGCCAATCACAAAAGTCGATATTGCACAGCCAATATCACTGAATATCCCACTATGTTTTATTATTATAATTACGCTACGTTTATATGGTTATTATATTGTAGACTATTGAGTGGATAAAATATAAAAATCCTTTTAATTAAAAAAATATATATATATATATATATATATATAACCCCTCCCACCCCCCATCATTCAGTGGCGATGCTTCACCGTTGCTTTGAAAAGTGTATTGCGAGAACTCTCTCTGAACTGCACGCGCGGCACACACACACGTCCAGCTACAATAATGTATCATATTAATTTGAAACAGCTACCCAGAATATTTGTCACAAGCATTGATTAAAACAATGATGACAGTAATCATAAAAAAAACAAAAAAAAAAACGACTTAAATTCTGGACCTTTGGCAGTGAGGGGGGGTTCGTTCGAACCACCCGAACCCCCCCTGCCTACGGGCATGTGCATCATCGTTCTGAATATGATCCAGAAGTAGTCTTTGACAAAAATGCAATTTTATTAACTGTTGCTTAAATGTTTTCTAAAATGTTGCCTTTCTTTATGAAATTTACCCACATTCAAGTGTTGATAAAAAAGGATGCATGAAGCTAAAATAAAATGTTTATTAAATTAAAGTACATTTAAAGGTAGCCTATATTTCAAGTATAAAAAATGAATACCTAAATTGGAACATAGTAGTATACTGAAAGTGCAAAAATAATATATAAATAGTAAACTACAAGTATGATTTTATGTTACCTTAAAGAAAACTTACAAGTATACTTGCAGTAAAAATGTACTACTAGTATTAAAATAGTAAACTACTAGTATACTTATAAGTTCACTTGTAGTACAGATGCAAGTACAAATGAGAAACGTAGTTGTGAACTAGTTGTGCACTTAAAGTTTACTACTTTTACACTTATAGTACACAATATTTTTATATACTAAAAGTGGGCAAATTTAGTCCCAAGCCATATTGAAATAGTACACTTACAAGTTTACTACTAGTACACATTGATATTAGTATACTTACTACATAAAGTATACTTAAAATATACTTGAACATTAAGTATACTTCATAAAATGAACTTGAGGTATACTTCTTTTTTGTAAGGGTAGTCACTCCATCGTTACATAAACACATAAACAGAAAGACAGCACACAGGTAATAAATAATATTTTAACATTAAAATGGACCTAAAAGCCCCTGTGTGTTTTACAGGAAACTGTAATCCGCTGCACCTGAAGCTTTCAGTCACAGAACTTATCCACAGCTCGCCTGCTGTTACATTGAGAAATGTCACTATACAGAGTGTGCTTGTAAATTACAGTAAGTCTGTGTGAGCCTGTGGCCAGCACTGTTTATCTAGTGGTTTTAACAGCTCCCCCAACTGTGAATGTTGGAGGCACTTCAACAAGTTGTCTATTGATGAAACTGCTGTCTGTTAATCTTTCCACCACTGCAGCTGGCCAATATCAGTTTAGATGCATTCAACTCTTCCTAAATATTTTGGAATAATGTCAAAACACATGTCCACATCTTCAGTGATGGGACATTTAAAGAAAATAGTCAAGCCATCAGATCACACTAGAAACGTTATGATTGTTACTCTGGCCATTAGTGCAATAATTAGACAACTAATTATTGCACTAATGGCCAGAGTAACAATTTCACAGTAACATTTTTAGTAATTTTACACAGTAACATTTCTTAAATAATTAATAAAGCAATACTAGGGCTGGAGAAGTCCAAGGTCTTAAAAGGGACCTTCATTTAGTGCCATAACATTAAAGTAAACATTAACTCAAAATGGACAATTCTTGTTGTTTTATGGAATATTGCAGTGTTTATTATAAATGATTTATCGGTGAACATCATTGTTTTAAATTCATGTGGCTCGTAATCTTTAATCAAAATAAATTCCCCTTTCTCTTGTAGCCTCTTCTCTGATGACGTGTTTACTGGTGCAAGGGCGGAGCAACCTGTCACTCACATGAGATCCACCTATTGCAAACCACAACCGTCCAACCATTCAACCAATTCCCCATGGACAAAATCAAGCCCTGCCCTACATTTGTTCTTATTCCAGAAGCAGTTTCACTCAGATATACGTCACAATAGAGAAGAAAAGCTGATCGCACCTTCCGTCCATGCTGATTTTAAACAAAATATCTCACATTAGTTACCATGTTTCCCGCTTGACCACCAATTAGCTGATTACAAACTGACCTCCAAGTCAAGGTGTACAGAATTTTATCAGTGTACGGCTTTTCTTTTCAATCTGTTCTTGTTTCTCTTCATTATTCTCATAATAATGAATGGGTAAATATAGTAGCTGGGATTTGTTTCCCCCACAAATGTAATTCATGACGTGACATGTTATTGAATTTTCCTGTGTCACAGTCAATTATGACTAGTTATTTTAATCATAAAAATTGTTTTAAATCGTTACTAATAGTCATGCTATTGTCAACCTGTGGCAATAACAGATTTAAAGTACACTTAAAGGCATGCAGTCTGACTAGTATTTGTTTTGTATGAGTGAGGACTAGCTTCTTTGTACTACTAACTACACCATTTTTATGGCTTCACATAATAAACAGAAGTTTCACCTTCATTTCGTGAGATGACGAGACGAGGAGGCTGTTGCCCTTCTGCTTGGTTACATATTTATCAAGTGAGCATTTATTTTACAACAGAAAACATTACATTTTTATTGTCCTCGTATTGTGCTGTTAAAGTCGTTTGTATGACTGTCTGCTTGCTGGGGATTTATAGCAGAGGTCGTATGTATTCTTCTTTCATCAGTTCTTAATATGTTTTAGTGTGGACACTCTGTGTGTGTGTGTGTGTGTGTGTGTGTGTGTGTGTGTGTGTGTGTGTGTGTGTGTGTGCGCGCATTTTTGTGACAAATCAGGACACAAATTTGTATAATGACATGGGTATGACATAGGTATTACAAAGAGAGGGTGACTTATGGGGACATTACCCCATGTCCCCATTTTTCAAAAGGCTTATAAATCATACAGAATGAGTTTTTGTGACAAAGTAAAAATGTGCACAGTTTCCTGTGATGGGTAGGTTTAGGTGTAGGGTTGGTGTAGGGCGATAGAAAATACGGTTTGTACAGTATAAAAACCATTATGCCTATGGAATGTCCCTACAATTCACAAAAACGAACGTGTGTGTGTGTGTGTGTGTGTGTGTGTGTGTAGTGATGAATGACTGACTGCTGTATTATTATCTGATTGAAGGGAAAACAAATGAAATGACACGCTCATCAGCTCTCATATGCTGCTGCTAAAGTGAAGAAATTGATTAAAACCTGCTCAGTGTGCATAAAATGCAGACTTTACCAGAAAAGATCATTACAGAATATAATTTCAGAATTTAAAATATTACAGTATAAGAATGAATCCGCGTGAATATCTAAAATGTTTACATGAATGACTCTGAAAATGGTAAAGACAGCAAGATGTAGATGTTCTCCAGTATAGTCTTACTGCTTCAGTGGGTTACCTTCAACAATATTGTATAATAATTTCATTTTATTTATATTTTAATATACTTTACAACTGTTTAAGAGCTGCTGTCTTACTTTAAGAGAAAAACTTATGAGGAAGACTGAAAAGCACCAGACCGTTAGCTGGTTACATCTCAAAGTGTCTGTTCATCACCTAAAAAACTTTCCTTCCAAGATATTACAGTTTCTGTAGACTCAGTCACATCACCCACAAAAAACCTTCATATCTGTTTTCATATGGAGAGTGTTTTACAGTGAGTATCAAACTGTGATGCATGCAGCGCCCCCTTATGGTACATCTCCCTCTGGAAATCTAAAATGCTAAGAAATATGAGAACATAACTGGGAATTTATGGATTACTTCAATTTAAAGTACTTTTGAGTATTTGAAGTCTTGACCGTGAATCTTCTAAAAGTTTAATCAGTGTTAAAACAATGCTGCTTAATATTACCTATGTGTAATATTACCTATTTAGTTTTTATTTGATTTTTGTATTTGTCATTCCAATTTAGTGTTGTGGTTTCATTCTGTTTTGGATGGTTGGTCAGAACTGTGGAACTCATCGACAAAAAGAGTAGAAACTGCAAAAACTTGATTGGCCCTGATGTTTTTTCTCGATGTGACAAATTTTAAAATGGCAAACTTAAACTGAAGGTACACAGAATGTGACACAGGTGCAGATATGTCACACGTTATATGAGAATATGTATTGGATTTTTTCCAGGTCTTCTAATGACAGAGCAGGTTTGAATTCAAATGTAAAACAACGTGAAAGTGTCTGGACATCACGGGCCCCCTCCCTGCGGGCCCCAGTTCAGGTTAGGCACTTGTTCTGAGAAAATCATTTTAAAAAGTGTTTCAGGGCTCTTCAACTTCAGTCCTGGAGGGCCATGTTAGTTCCAAGCCTAATTAAACCCACCAGTCTGTAATTTGCAAGTAATTCTGAAAACTGTGATTAGCTTGTACGCTGGTTAGGGTTGAAACTAAAGTCTGCAGGACACGGGCCCTCGGGACTGGAGTTGAAGAGCCCTGGCTGAAATATTGGAGAATAGTTTGGTTGACTGATATATATATATGTATATCTAGAAAAGAGACCACTACAAATCGTTTTTTTGAATTTACTATTTATAAGTATGTGTTTGAGTAAAATTATCATTTTTTGTTTCATTCTATAAACTACTGACAGTATTTGCATTTGCAGAAAAATGAGAACTGGTAACAAAATAAAAAAGATTCAGTGTTTTCAGACCTTGAATAATACAAAGAAATCAAGTATTTACTAATTTCAAGTAAAATCAAGTATTTACTAGTATTTACTCAAGTATTTAAAATCGTATTTACTACGGAAGAGTTCAAAAATTAATATTTGATGAAATAACCCTGATTTTTAATCACAGCTTTCATGTGTCTTGGCCATAGCCCCTTTCACACATACAGTCTTTTCTGATAAATTTCTGGTAATTACCGTTAAGAGATCATGTTTGAACAGGATCTTTTCAAAATATATCAGTAAATCGGTTCTGGCAATTGAGAAGTTGTAACATTACCAGTAATTTACCGTTATGATGCTGAGTGAACAAAGAATGAAGATTACCTGTATGATCATGTATGAGGTTCGAACACGCTGACGTAAGAAGTCTGCTTTGGGCCAATCTAAAACTCTGTCAGAGCTGTTTACGGTAAGTTCATCACCTAGCTCAGGGGTGTCCAAACCTGCTCCTGGAGGGCCACTGTCCTGCAGAGTTTAGCTCCAACCAATTAGACACCAGCTAATCAAGGTCTTATTAGGCATACTAGAAACTTCCAGGCAGGTGTGTTGAGGCAAGTTGGAGCTAAACTATGCAGGACAGTGACACTTCAGAGTAGGATTGGACACCTCGATCTAGATCACCACCGATCCTCCACCATATTTCACAGTGGGTGCAAGACCCTGTGGCTCTCCTGATCTCCATCTACCCATTGGACGACCAGGTGAAAACTGGATTGATCAGGGCAGATGATGTCACACAGTCCTCTACAGACCAATCCTAATGGTCTTTTGCAAATCTGAGCCTGACTCTTCTTTGCTTTTGATTGATGAAGGGCCTTTTTCTAGCTTTACACGACTTCTGCCCGGCACATAGGAGCCTGGTGCATGCAAAATCTTTCATATTCGAATTTATGTCTTTTATTAATTTTTCCTTGTTATGAATCTTTTCTTTATGAATTCTAGATCATTTCAATGCCTTATGTTACATGATAATTTCTTTTTACGTTATTGATTTTAATAATCATTTACATATATTCTACTATATGCTCTGATATGTTAGATTATTTCCAAATGTTAGATTTTTTGTGTCTCTTCTGTGCTGTAAGATCGAGTAGGTGTATTTTCCATCAGAACTGATTACATGACGTACCTTGGTATCAAAATATCAGAATCATAATGATCTTTATTCGCCAAGTGTGTGCAAACACACAAGGAATGTGTTGTGGTTTTCAGGAGCTCTGGGTACATACATACATACATACATACACAAGAAAATAGCAAGAACCTTTAAATAAGTAAGATTAAGAAAAAATAAGAATAAAAAATAATAAATTAAAAAATGATAAAGTAATACACATCTAGGACAGAACACTTGTGTACAGATGTGTGTATTATGTAATGTATATACAACTGTATAAATAAAAATTTGTATTTACATGTATGTATTTATTGCCTAACTCTCAGCTGGCAAAACGCCATAAGAGTACTGAATTGTGAATTATAAAAACAGGTAATTGTGTACTAGCTATTTAAGGTAGAGATAGGCTGGGGAAAGAAACTGTTTTTATGCCTAGATGTTCTAATGCACAGAAATCTGTAACGTCTGCCTGAGGGCAGAAGTGCAAACAGGCTGTGGTCTGTGATGATGTTACCTACTCGTTTATTCACTCTGAAGATGTACAAGTGCTGGAGGTTGGGCAGGTGCACACCAGTTATCCTCTCAGTTGTCCTTACAGTCCGTTGCAGACAGTATTCTTATGTCTGATTTGCTGACTGACCCAAACCAGACTGTTATAGAAGTGCACAGAACTGACTCAGTAACCGCCGAGTAAAACTTTGTCATCTGGCAAATTTAACTTTTATTAAATTTAAATTTAAAGGAAGTACAACCTCTGGAGTCAGTGTGAGTGTCCCACTTCAGGTCCTGAGAGACAGTGGTGCCCAGGAACCTGAATGACTCCTCTGCTTCCACAGTGTTGTTCATGATGGTGAGTGGGGGGAGTGCTGGGGTGTTTCTCCTGAAGTCCACTATCTCCACTGTTTTGAGGGTGTTCAGCTCAAGGTTGATATGACTGCACTAGACAGCCAGCTGCTCAACCTCTTTTCTGTAAGCAGACTAATCACCACCTTGGATGAGGCCTATGACTGTAGTGTCATCTGCAAACTTCAGGAGCTTGACAGAGGGGTCTTTGGAAGTGCAGTCATTTCTGTAGAGGGAGAAGAGCAGTGGAGAGAAAACAGACCCCTGAGGACCCTTACGAAAAAGAAGTTTATTCAAGTGTGCTATTAGTATACTTCTTTTAAACTAAAAAATAAGAAAGTATACTTTCAGTCTACTTTTTATATACTTCTCAGAAATATACTTTATGTACTTCTCAGAAACATATCTACTTAAAATTGCACTCAAATATACTTGACTTATACTGACAGAAATGTATATTTGGCCTGTACTTGTACTCAATCTTTTGATACTTAAAAGTATAATTAAGTATTCCAAGTATACTTGGATTGTAGTTGTGTTTAATCTTTTGTTTGAGTAGCCTATTTAAATATTTTTTTACATAGTTTTACATACAGTTTTATAAACAAACATTGTTTGAAAATATTGATTTATAAAGAAAACAGATATGTTCCGAATTCTGAGTGTCTGTAGGTTAGTCCACTGGTAGTGTACATAGGAATTTACTGAAAATCTACTTTACTCTTTCCCCGCTATGACTGAATTTTCCAGCTATCCATGTTTTCACTGTTATACGATTACAGTAGGGGGCGCTATTATGCATCTTATGAAAAAGTACAGAATCTCTGGATCAAAACACAGGAGAAGAAGAAGCTAAAAACAAGCGATAAAAGATTGCTCACGCAAATGTAAAACAACGCGATCATCAAACATTAAACAGCATGTAAATCACAACTGCCTAACGTTACCAAATGAAATGATGAACCCATGAAGAGGAAACGACTGTGAAGCTTTGGGAGTGTTAATGGACTCAATCTACTCCATCTGTGTTTTGAAATCTGCATCATCGTTCTGAATATGATCCAGACGTAGTCTTTGACAAAAATGCAGTTTTCTCAACTTTTTGTTTAAAATGTTGCCTTTTTTTATGAAACTTACCCACATTCAGGTGTTGATAAAAAAGGATGCATGAAGCTAAAATAAAACGTTTATTAAATTAAAGTACATTTAAAGGCAGCCTATATTTCAAGTATAAAAAAATGAATACCTAAATTGGAACATAGTAGTATACTGAAAGTGCAAAAATAATATATAAATAGTAAACTACAAATATGATTTTATGTTACCTTAAAGAAAACTTAAAAGTATACTTGCAGTATAAAACTACCAAACTAGTAGTTTACTGAAAGTACACTTCAAAGTATACTTTCATTAACTAAAAAATGTACTATTAGTATTAAAATAGTAAATTACTAGTCCTAGTTCACTTGTAGTACAGATGCAAGTACAAATGAGAAACGTATTTGTGAACTAGTTGTGCACTTAAAGTTTACTACTTTTATACTTATAGTACATTTAAACTAATATGTTTATATACTTAAAGTGGGCCAATTTAGTCCCAAGCAGTATTGAAATAGTACACTTACAAGTTTACTACTAGTACACATTGATATTAGTATACTTACTACATAAATTGTACTTAAAATATACTTGAACATTACTTAAGTATACTTCATAAAATGAACTTTTTCGTAAGGGGAGCTCCAGTGCTGATGGTGAGGGCCCTAGATGTGAGTTTCCCCAGTCTCACTAGCTGCTAACTGTCTGTCAGGAAGTACTGTAAGTACAGAAATATGTCTGTTTCCATCTCTTCCATCTCAGACATGAGATAATGCAAGATCTGCAGTATTTTCTTAAAAGTGTTAAAATCACAATTGTTTCTTAAGTTATTCCACGTGCCTTACAAGGGCCATGGTGACTTAATCAGAGCTGTTAGGGTACATTTTGTCTTGAGTTCATCATTAAATGGTTGCAAGAGAAGTACAAAGAACTTCAATAGGTACTTTCCCTAGTCCCTTCCTGTTACAGAGGCACAGCATATTAACATGTTTAGTTTCAGAAGACTTGGAGCTTCTTTCTTTTCTCTCCTTTCATTCTGCAAATAGCCTATCTTACTTCTTTTGGGCCTTTCTTTCTCTATACTCTGATCTTAAACTTCATCTGTTAGATACAATACTTTGGATATTAATACTTAGGATTTACTTTTCTCTCTCATCTTGAAACTTGTTTGCTACATTTTAATAAAATTTGTTATTCTTTTTTCAA
Organism: Mylopharyngodon piceus; assembly: GCA_039654765.1. Classification (NCBI taxonomy): domain Eukaryota; kingdom Metazoa; phylum Chordata; class Actinopteri; order Cypriniformes; family Xenocyprididae; genus Mylopharyngodon; species Mylopharyngodon piceus. The sequence goes on along the minus strand of CM077438.1, from coordinate 28,534,694 downwards.
ATTTAATCTCTGACACGATCATTGCTCATCTGCCGGGATCTCACTGCATCAGTTTACGATACACAACTAGAGCCCGTTTCAGAGCGTCCTCACCACACACTTCACCCCAGCTGCTGTTTGTAAGTCACTTGATTTACTCCTACGGTTCTTCAGTGACATTCGAATGTGTTGGCAGTCATCAGTGGACAGTTGTTTTTTCTCTCTGCCAGTCTGAGCTTTGTTGTCCCCAATGTCTGCTGCTTGACCTTGTTCTTACGAACCATCATCTTTGAAATTTTAAGGTTAGAAGCAACCTGTTGTTAACTGTATCCCTCAGCCAGTAAAGCCAGCATTGAATCATTCTTTTCCTCACTCAAAACTTTTCGTTTCAACCTTTTGAGGTACTACTACCACAGGTTTTGCCATCCAGCTGCTCTCATTGCAAGAGGGTCGTGATGACCACATTAGTGGTTTTTATACTTGTTAAATATGATTTAGTTCAGGTGATCACTTAATTTGTAGCTCATTAAGGTGTGCTTTGCTGAAATTCAACAGAGCTGTATTTCCCAGCAATTCATATGAACTGCCTCAATAAAAAGCGTTGGTTGAGAGACTGTCCAGTCTTGCTCCTGGAGACCCAGTGGGATTGGACACCCCTGATCTAGAGTGAGCAGAGCTGGAAAATACCATGAAGGCATGAACGGAACAACAGAATATATTTTGGATGCCTTCTCCAACAGGAGAAGCTTCAAACAAGGATGCCCCCTCACTCCAACATTGTTCGGGATCTTTGCTCTTATCCTGAAGCACACATTCAGATATTCAACAAGAATACAGAATCTGATGGGAAACCGTCAGTTCTCAGGTTGGGAAGTCCTCATGAGAGACACGTTGCTCACAGTCAACACTCCTGTAGTAACACAGGGAAAATTAAAAACAGTATGTTCTCTAGACTATGCTGGGACTTAAAGACAAACGTTCCTTTGGCAGGATGTTGTTGAAGCTGAGTATCAACAAATACACGTTAGGGCTCGTCTATGAGTTTAGTCACCTCAGATTCACCGTGCCTGCATGTTGCAAGGAAGAAGAGATTATTCTCACAAAATTGCATGCTTTTTTTTTTTTTTTTTTTTTTTTTTTTTTTTTTTTTTTTTTTACTTCTTACTATTAAAAATAATTTGGATCGACATGAGGGTAGGTAACTGACAAAGATTTTGTTCCTTAAAAAAAAAAAAAAAAAAACACTACAAACTTGTGAACAAGTCGTGTTTTCTTTCCACAAATCAAATGTTCCTTTTAAAACAGAAATCATACACATCATGCTGGCACTGGTGCTAAGGACACAGTCAGGGGCTTAACAGTCATTTTAACTGTTCCTTGCTTGCGTCCATCCCACTTTTCAAATTGTTCCTGGCCAATTTCAACTAAATGAATTTACCCATATGAGCCTCATGAGGGTGCTGTAATGCAAGAAACCATTTCACTCATTTCCGTGTATAGGTTAGGCTGGCTAATGAACCGCCGTTGTATCATGGCAGTCAAATGCCTGTTATTTACATTTTATTTATATAATGAAGTCTGTTTGAATTTTGCAAATGTGTGATCTGTATTCAATATAAAAGTAGTTGAGCAAATGGAATAACCTTGACTTGAATCCACACACTATAAAGCTTGACATTATTCATATAAAAGATTCATACACTATATTGCCAAAAGTTTTGGGACGCCTGCCTTTACGTGCACATGAACTTTAATGACATCCCATTCTTAATCCGTAGGGTTTAATAGGGAGTTGGCCCACCCTTTGCAGCTATAACAGCTTCAACTCTGCTGGGAAGGCTTTCCACAAAGTTTAGGAGTGTGTTTATGGGAATTTTTGACCATTCTTCTAGAAGCGCATTTGTGAGGTCAGGCAGTGATGTTGGCGAGAAGGCCTGGCTCGCAGTCTCCTCTCTAATTCATCCCAAAGGTGTTCTATCGAGTTGAGGTCAGGACTCTGTGCAGGCCAGTCAAGTTCCTCCACACCAAACTCGCTCATCTATGTCTTTATGGACCTTGCTTTGTGCACTGGTGCACAGTCATGTTGGAACAGGAAGGGGCCATCCCCAAACTGTTCCCACAAAGTTGGGAGCATGAAATTCTCCAAAATGTCTTGGTATGCTGAAGCATTAAGAGTTCCTTTAACTGGAACTAAGGGGCCGGGGCCAAGCCCAACCCCTGAAAAACAACCCCACACCATAACCCCCCCTCCACCAAACTTTACACTTGGCACAATGCAGTCAGGCAAGTACCGTTCTCCTGCCAACCGTCAAACCCAAACTCGTCCATCAGATTGCCAGACAGAGAAGCGTGATTCGTCACTCCAGAGAACACGTCTCCACTTCTCTAGAGTCCAGTGGCGGCGTGCTTTACACCACTGCATCCGACACTTTGCATTGCACTTGGTGATGTAAGGCTTGGATGCAGCTGCTCGGCCACGGAAACCCATTCCATGAAGCTCTCTACGCACTGTTCTTGAGCTAATCTGAAGGCCACACGAAGTTTGGAGGTCTGTAGCTAGTGACTCTGCAGAAAGTTGGCGACTTCTGCGCACTGTGCACCTCAGCATGCGCTGACCCCGCTCTGTGATTTTATGTGGCCGAGTTGCTTCGTGGCTGAGTTGCTGTTGTTCCCAATTGCTTCCACTTTGTTATGATGCCACTAACAGTTGACCGTGGAATATTTAGTAGTGAGGAAATTTCACGAATGGACTTATTGCACAGGTGGCAACCTATTACGGTACCACGCTTGAATTCACTGAGCTCCTGAGAGCAACCCATTCTTTCACAAATGTTTGTAGCAGCAGTCTGCATGCCTAGGTGCTTGATTTTATACACCTGTGGCCATGGAAGTGATTGGAACACCTGAATTCAAAGATTTGGAGGAGTGTCCCAATAATTTTGGCAATATAGTGTATATCAGCTCATTCTCAAGTTGCTGTTGTTCTGAGCTCAGAAGCACATGCTGATCTTCAGGGGGAAATACTCAAACACATCCTTTATTGGTATGTCCACTGCTTTCTCACACTTTTTTATTTCTCAAAGTTAACAATGTAATAACACTGGATGACATTCAAGAGTCAGCCCGGGAAATACAACCAAAAACACGGAATATTTGTAGCAAGACTAAAATAATGACACATTCCAAAAAATAACATTTAATGGTTTTTATTGACATCCTCAGTCAGAACTTAATTTCAGTTGTTTTCTGAAGTGGTTCTTACTTGACATTTAACATTTAACTTCAGTTATGGCGAACAATGACACGACTAGCTATAAAGTGGTTATCCAGGAGGCCATCCCAGCTGACGGCCACCCAGGACGTGGATGTGAACATGGTAAACGGACTGACCACCGTCGGGACCCTCATTGAGCACCAGTCGGTATCCTCTGGGTAAACCCACCTGCTCGGCACACTTCTTAGCAACCACCATCAGGTGTCCGAGTAGCTGTGCCAATACAAAGAAACATTAGAATATATAACACTCACAAAAACATCCAGCACATCCACCAGTAGATCTAGTCAATTGGCATAGATTTCAAGAAGTGCCTTTATAAAAATATAAATCTATAAGGCATGAGTTACAAAGCTAGACCATAATACTGATTTTTAGCAATAACCTTTCAATCAGAGAATCACAGGAAACATCTTCTATGTCTGTATTAATGATTGTAATGTTGTGAGCTGGTTGATTTAGATCAGAACTCTTTATTGAAGAATTATTAAATGAATAAGATCAGGAACAAAGCCACAAATAATTAAGTAGATTCATGTGCACGGTATTCATTTGGGGGTCTGTGGCTCTGAGATGAAGTTCAAACACACTGTGATACAGTGTCAGTTTAATACTGACCTCTTTATCAGCGTCCTCTACTTTAGAGATCTGAGTGATGGGCTTTCTGGGGACCACCAGGAAGTGAGTGGGAGCCTGAGGGGCCACGTCATGGAAGGCAATACACTAATAATTCATTACACACACAGAAAGAGAGGGAGAGAAAGAAAGAGAGGGAGTTTAACAATGTGTATTATTCAACTGGGTGTAATAATTAAGTGTATAAGTAGTAAAACTGCCGTGTAACTGAAAGCATGCATTCTTTTGAACGGGGCCTTCATCAATCGCTGTTCAATGTGCAACAAAGTTCTGCAGAAATGCACATGTTCTCATACAAGTGCAGAACATGTGAACTAGCACTGAAATTTGGCACATTTCCAAATATCCTAGATTTCAATATAACTGTCAGCAGAACTCGAAATGAATTTGCAACTGAACTTCAAACGCGTCTATAACAGTGATCAGACACTCGAATGATTCTCATTCTTATAAATAGTCTGAAGCGCATTGTAATGCTGCAGATCAGGCGCAGGATCGACCACAGACTTGCAAATCAGCGCTGATGGCAGTATCGCTATCGCTGTACAAACAGCAGAAATCGCACCTGATCATCTTCATAAATGATGTTGGCAGGAATCTCTTTACGGATGATTTTGCCGAATATCGTGTCTCCTCCCGGCTGCGCGCTCTGAGCTCGCAACACCTCATCCGCCATGATCACAGATCTGCTTCTGCAGCTGCGGAGCTGTCAATCAGACACGCGAACACACAGCTCAACGCCTATTGGCTTAGACCAGCACTAAACGAGAACAACGACTGGACAGAGCCCAGTGACGATCGGCCACATGATTGGACACTCTTTTCATAATAAAAGCGCCCTGGCGAGACAACCTATACATTTCAGAGTTTATTGTTTGCTTTCATTTGTTCTATAATGCCTTGTTGGCACTACTATATTCATAATAATAAAATCTAACTAAACTGAGAAGTTCCATAATTTTAATATTCTATGATTGCAATCTTGTTGCTAAAATTAGCATAGATCTGTTATAACAGCGCAGAAATAAACTGAATTAGAGCAGTCTAAAGCTCAGTGCAAACCTAAACTCAATAATAAGCAAGGTCTAATAAAATACTAAAATAATACTGTTTATGTATTTTTCTCGTCTTGTCAGCTTTTAATTTGAAACTTCTTACTTCCGTGTTGTTATTCGTATCACTGCTGACATGTCTAACAGAGGTGTTGTGCTTTGTGTTTTACTGGCAGGATTTTGCTTCATTTCATGGAAACACTCGTTAATTGGTAACACGATATCATGAGCATCATTATTTAAGCAATTATTATTCTTTTATTTTTTTGAAAACACTTCGTGTCACTCATTTTAATAGAGCAAGAACAAATGGCTCCAAATTCATTATTAAAATTTCCTGTAAAATACAGTCTTCAACTTAAGTGAAAAAAAAAAAAATGTGTTAAAAATGTAATCAATGAAATTGAATTAATAGTATCATTTATTTAGATCAATTTTCGATGTTTGAAGTCCTAAGTGTGCTTTTAAAATGCCAGTGGTGTGATATTGCTTATCAAATTATGATAGATTTCTTTTTTTCTCCAGTGGAAATGGATATTGTTCTGATTTTGAGGCCGTTGCTATAAATCTTGAAGATCAGCTTGTGTTAATGCTGCTGCAGCTGTGAAGTGATCCAGGGCTGCTAAGATCTGACCACTGAGAGCCTGACAGCTGTTTGATGTGTGTTAAAGGTGTTACAGATGCTCTGAAGCTGGCCGGACGCGGGCTCATATTCCTAGGCATCTGCACATGGCTGATTTACATGTTTCCAAGGCTGAAATCTTTCTTCTTTCCAGTGTGTCAAGAGCTCCCAGACAGTACGTACATTCAGATGACAATTTGTATTCTCATTTAATTGTGTAGTTGTATATTTGCTGTAACTGTAATGGCTTATTTTTATGATTGAAGTTTGTGATCTTGCAGGCCCACTGCATGAATCCAGCAGACTGAAACAAGAGCAAGTTAGAAGAATTCAACAACATCAACACAATGACAAGGTTCAGCACAACACATGACTCTCTGCCTTTAAAAGCAAATAAATGTTCCACTGTAGGTCAGTAAATATGTTCTGAATATATTCTAACAATAAATATGTTGTTTCTCATATCATGAAGACGTCTGACTACGCTGAAAGCGTGTTAAAGCCGAGACAGAACTCGTTGCTCCAGCAGAAAATGGAGCGGCACCATCGCATGACAGGAGAGACCTGGAAACTCAGCCAAGGGTTTCCAGTCGGGGTGAGCAAACTCATCACTAGTGCCACATGCTGCAGGACGGGTAATGTGTTTTTCTGTTTTGTTTTGTTTTTTAAAACAATTAAAAATAAGTCAAGGCACCTTTATTTCTGTTGCGCATTATAAAATACAGATTTTTAAAAATCAAATTTACAGTGATAAACAGGAACATAATGATCAAAGATGCAAAAAGAGTTAAACTCTACAGAAGACCATAGTGTTGTTATTCAGTCAAAAAGTTAAAGTAGTAATACATGTTGGAGTGTAATACTCGTGCATCAGAAAAATAAACAATTTAGATCTAGTGTAGGGGTTCTCAACTCTGGCCCTCAAGATGTTCAAAACAACTGGCTGTTATGTATATTCACTATTATGTTTATTAGATTAAAAATACTCTACTGTCTGTCACATTTATTTTATTTAAAATAACATAAAATAACAACTATTAACAACAATAAACACGTGTATGAACATACATTATGTACACAATATTATGCAGTTGAAAATAATTACCGCATCAATCAATCTCTATCATTACGCTTCACAATATCATCATACAGATGTATTTTAATTAGCAAAACATTACACTTTTTTTGTAGAAGTTGTAGAATTTGTAGAAGTTGCCGCCTCTGGTGTTGCCATAGCCCATCTTTCATTTTCTTTTGAGCTCTATCGCCGTCTTGCATTGCAATATATGAAATAGTCTGTTGGTGAGTGTGCATCAAAAGTACACTCCAAATCAGAGTGCAATGTGGGTATAAAAGAGTGAATGAACGTAGGGAATGATATTGTTCACTCAGAATTGGACACCACTACAGAATGGCAGTAACACTATATAGTGCACTTTTTAAGAAATAGGGAGCAGTTTCAGACACAGCTCCACTTTCCTGCAGAGTTCAGCTCCAACCCTGTTCAAACACACCTGAAAAAGCTAATCAATGTCAGGGTCACTAGAAAGCTACAGGCGGGTGAGTTTGATCAGGGTTGGATCACAAGGGCCAGAGTCTGGAACTCTTGATATAATCAGTACAGTTGCAGAATAGTGTGATGATTTTTAGCAACCTTTCCAGCATCTTATCTAGGATTGCTGGCAGCCACAGTAATGTGTAAGTGTACCGAATCTAGGAATTATCTTCATTAAAAAGTTATTAAACAAAATTAATAGTACTTAGTAGTAGTAGTAGTAGTAGTAATGGGGATTATACACAACAAACTTCCGTATTGTGCAAAACAGGTCGCATCACTTTCGGTTCAGCTCTTTGTTAAATGGGTCAATGACATTATAAGGATTTTCAACAGGCCAATTTTAAAAGACAAAAAATAATAATATCTATTGCAATTGTTCAAACATTAAGAATGTTGTGTACACATAAATTCATATTAATTTTAAATTAAGTGATTTTAGTGGGTTTTTTTTTTTTTATCTAGATGACTTGGCCATAGCCTGAAAAAATGTCATGTGGTGCGACTGTGATTTATCTTAAAATTAATTCATTTACTTAACATGCTTAACATTTTTTTTTTTTTTTTTTTTTTACAAGTTCTCAGTAATGTAGTGTTTAGAAACAAAGTATTTGCAGTTCTTTTGACATTCTGTAAAGAATGACCTTATATTTTTGTTCTATAACTTCAGAGTTGCCTTCTTAAATGTATTTAACAGACTTATTTTTCCTGTAAATCGCATAAAACTAATAAAAATGTTTTAAAAATACCATTCACTTAAACATACTGTATCAGTCATTCATATTTCAGCCACAGAAATTAGATAGATTTATTTTTAATTTAATCCAGTTATTGCTATTATTGGTCACACCACATGATGTGTGGTCGCTCCAAATGACACGAAGACCTTAAATATCATTAAAAATCTATTTAAAGAGATCAATAAACAATCAATTTTATACAAAAAATAGATTTAAACCAGATTTTATTAAAATTTCACAGAATTTTCATTAACAAATTTTATAAACAATTTTTTTTATATTAAATCACATTGCAAACATAAGTGCACCATTTCATTTTAAGTTGACTTAGAAAAAATTAATTAATACTTTAATTAATCAAGGACACATTAGACCTAAAATGATCAAAAGTGACAGCAAAGACATTTATAATTTTAGAAAATATAGATAAGATTCTATTTCAAATAAATGCTGTTCTTTTGAAATTTCTATTTATCAAAGAATTCTGACAAATAAAATATATCACAGTTTCCACAAAAATATGAACATTGATAATAATCAGAAATGTTTCTTGAGCAGCATATCAGCATATTAGAATGATTTCTGAAGGATCATGTGACACTGAAGACTGGAGTAATGATGCTGAAAATTCAGCTTTGATCACAGGAATAAATTTCAGTTTAATATATATTCATATAGAAAACAGATATTTTAAATTGTAATAACATTTCACTCTTCTCCTAGCAAGGTATAACTCCATTCTTGCTGCAGGGTCAGAATTAACACGCTGCCTATGGCCAGCGGTTTTTACTTCGCTTGGCAGTGGCATCTGGTAAAATAGATTGAAATAGTTATAAATAAATAAACAATAAATGACTAATAAATGCATAATTACCAAACTGAAATTACATGCTCTAAACAATTTTTTTTTTTTTTTTCATATTGTACAATACAAACATAAACTGTCTGAAATATTTTTATAAAATGACCCAAATTGCATAACAATCTATTCCAAATGATACTAAAATAAAGTACCTTATGTATATAAATCATCATTTGAATATAAAAGGACAAAAATGGCCAATCTAGGACATATATCTTTCATGAAAAACACTCTGCAGTGGTCGCACCACAGGATTACAAAACACTTTGGAAATCATGCCAAATAGTGCAGAAAATGAATTCAAATAAATTTAGAGTAATTTCAAAGACATTTCCAAAACAGAAGTTATAGCCGGACGGTCGCACCACATAATATTTTGACACTTTAAATAAGAAAATTACAAATAACTGTTTTTTAAAAAGTTAAAGTGAGTGGTGCGGGAGAGGTGTGTGTGTGTGTGTGTGTGTATAATATATATATATATATATCTTTTTATGCATTTAAACCAAATTTTAAAAAATGCAACCGGACAGAAAATTTAGGCGTCACGTCATTGACCCAAATATAGAGCTGTTTTATTCAAGATACCTTCAAATGAGCTACCATACGCATATGCAGATTGATATCTAAAAGTTTTTTATTTTTCTTCTTCTCACTAACATTTAGATATTTAAATTGAATTAAACAGTAACAATAAAATTAACTAGCTAGGTTAGGAGATTACCTTAAAAGTCCATAGATGTCGGGGTCAGTTCATACTGCTGTTAACCCTTTCTTCGACAAGCGGGTGCAATTAGACCTCCTTTCCTGTTTGTTCATGTGACGTTCGACATAAAGCCAATTAATTGTAATCATGGCTGACTACAAACAGAGCATTTCTATAATGGCATTGTTAACAGTAAACTTTTACATGATACACTGCATTGGCTCCAGTAGGTGTCAGTCTGATTATAAGACGGGTGTCCAAACCTGCTCCTGGAGGGCCACAGCTCCAACCGTAGTTAAACATGCCTGAACCAGCTAATCAAGGTCTTACTAGGCATACTACAAAGATAAAGTTGGACAGTGACGCTCCAGAGCAGGATTGGACATCCCTGGTCTAAGATGACTGACATATTACTGAGAGCACCTTTATTTGTATTCTGTGGTTCAGGGGGAAGAGGATCAGATGTGTCTTGATGTCAATGTAGACGAGAATCCTAATCAGGGAGCAAGGAGGAGACGGAAGCTGCTGCAGACTGTTACTCGAGATCCTGTCCAAAAGGAAGCGCCCAAGCAGAAGAAGGTGGGAAACAGTGAATGTGTTTTGCTTGGAATGTTGCTCTAAAGGAGCCCTTAAGCACAGGCGTAGATTTAGGTAGGACTTTCAGAAACTTGAGCACTTCTGCGTTTTGGGCCTGTGTGGAAGAAATGTTTTTTTTCTTTCCATTAAAAGGTCATAATTTTGCCCGATGAGCCGTCAGAAGACACCGAGGGGGTGAGTGGACCAACTCTTCCAACATATGAATAAAACCAAGCAAATGATGACCCAATGATAAATATTACTTTCTTCTGTGAAGTTGTGTATTTATTTACATCTCTGCTCTGTAATTCACTAACAGGTTGTAAAAATAGCTCTAAGATGTCCAAGCAGAAGAACGATCCACCGGCGATTCCTCAAAACCTGGAGCTCGATGGTGAGTCCTTCCTGATTACTGTCGTCTGCTTTGACTAGAAAAGATGACAAGGTAATATTAACTGCTTATGATCATTAGCTCCTTCTTGACTGGATGATGAAGACAGGATACCATCCTGCTCTCTACACGCTGTGTACATCCTACCCCAGGAAAACCCTGCTGATGGCTGCAGACGTGAGCCTGGAAGAGGCTGGGATTCTCACCGACACACTGCTGCACGTGGAGGAGAAAGAGCCGTCCGTTACCTAAAAGCACTTCTGTGTTTGAAATGCTTTAATGGGAATGAGTGGATATCAGTATCAGTTCTGTAACATCGTGCACCAATCAAAAGGACTTCATTCTCTACATCTGCCAGAATTGGGATACATTTCATTGTAACTCTTTCATTCACTTTTGCTCTTTAACTGGCGTATGGATGAATCTTACAGGTGAAAAAAAAAAAAAGTACATTTCTATAATGTTGTACTTAATTTTGTACTTAATATACTAAAAATTCTTCTTTAGTGCTTCTTAAGATAATTTTAAGAACATCTAAGTGTACTGAACTGTGCTATTTTGAGACACTATGAAATATGAACTAAAATGTGCTTTTAAAATACTATCTCTTTATTTAAAAAAAAATGTACTTGGATACTACTTATAGTACATTTGAACCCATAGTGTACTACAAGTGGTAACTAAATATATTTTTTAAATACAGAGATAGTATATTAAAAGCACATTTTAGTTCATATTTCATGGTGTCTCAAAATAGCACAGTTGAGTACACTTAGATGTTCTTAAGAATTTTTAGTATATTAAGTACAAAATTAGTCCGCGTAAATAGAGCACATCAAGTACATTATAGAAGTGTACTTTTTTTTTTTTTTTTTCCACCTGGGAGTCTTTATGCTGATCTTAGTTTTTCTATAAATACATGAGAATAATCCTGTTCAGATACAATGTCTTTTAAATCAGCAAAAAAAAAAGTAATGGTAATAAAACAAGGGTTGTTAGGGTGACAGTCAAAATTCTCAGGTAGTTTTTATATTAGGCTGCAGATATCTCATTTTATCTAATATCTGAATGTTCATATACTAAAACGTTTGAGGTCCATACAATTTTGACTTTTATCAAATAAATGCAGGTCAGTGTAAGAGACTTCTTTCATGTTTTTCTTTGTAATCTTTCTCCAAAATCTATTGATTTTCCCAACTCTGAAACACATGGTTATGGCAATGCTAGAACTGAATAAGTGTCACCTCTGGGATGTGAAGTTCTGGACAGTGACTTTGAACTTGAACCTCCATGTGAACTAAGAGTCGTTCGCTGGTAAAAGAACTACAACTACAAAGTGATAAAATGCTTGCTTGCAAAAGTGCATGTTCTCAGAATACATGGATATTTTAGACCATCTGTGAATGGAGAAAGAAGCTCTTTGCAGCCAGATGGTGTACCAGCAGAGGACGACCAGTCAAAGCTTAAACAATGATCTGCACCACTCTAGTACAGCAAACAAAAACACTTTTCATGCTCCAGTCAATTCTTAATGGAAACTACAAAAATAAAACTGTTCCACTCTACATTTCTTGCCGAGTATAGTTTTACATTATGCAAGTATTGTTTTACTCTCAATCAAGATAACAATCCTCAATTAGCAATGTCAAATAAAAGCACAACTAGTGTGTGGTTTTGGAGTAGCTTGCGATTAAAAGTACTTTATTAGTTCAAATACACCAAAGAAGAGGCTATCACTTATTAACAATAACACAGAAGACAGGAAACACAAAAGAAAATAAAATGGTAAGATTAGACAAAGAGGGACAGTCAGATAAAGTCCATGTACACTTGTGTGTTCACTCCCAGAACGGAAGAGGCACGTCCTTCGGTTTTAACGTTCCTTCCCGATAGGATTTTTTTTTGTTTTTTTGGTGAAGATAGAGGAAAGGATGTCAACTTGTGCACTTGTATAAAATGTTACTGTTTTTCACATGCCTGGCATTGCCAACTTAAATGACTTTTTTTCCAGTGATACCGTAAGAGAGAAAGCTAGTCGCTTGTTTTTTTACTCAGAGTAATTTACAATTCAAGAACGAAGGGAACAACTCTATTCATTGTATACAGCAGGCAATTTGCACTATAGGCTAAAACGAGACACTTTGTAGCAGTACTGAGACAGAGCGATCGGATTTGGGCATTAAATGCTTGTATGGCACATTTTGGTCCATGTTAGTGTTGTGTTAGAACATATCCCTCATTTTATGTACACATTGGACGAATAGATGTATGCATGTTTGGAATTGTCAATTTTTCGTTTGCGTCAGAGGTCTTTGGAGGCAGGCCAGTGCTTGCTTATAGGAAGTAGTCGGGGGTGCGGCGGGTGACGTGAGGCTCTCCACGTCGAGGAGCTGGATCAAACTGAAGGCTGGGGAAAAAAGAGAAATGCAGCTCATTGCATGTTCAAATCAATCTCATGAAAACCTGCCCTGGTCACATTTCACTCCAAAACCTCAACAAAAAATAATATATTGCAGAATGCATGAAAATGAAGCATAATTTTAGGACTACTAAGATTTTTTTACCAACAAGACATTTTACCCAACAGTTCACATTGCTGTAATATAGTATTGATTCCCACTATTCTCAATGGTGATTGTTATTAGCGTCATTACTGCAAGTCATTTTTTCTTTATTTCTCCTATCCTGGTTTAATATGCAGTGAGACATATCGTCCCCTTGGAATTATAAGGTTCTATCTGACATTTGTCAAAATTGAGTTATTCACATATTCATATTCTGTGACAACTTATTTACATTATGTGACGTTTCTTTTTTTAAGTTGTGTACATTTTGGTACTTTTTTTTTTTTTTAGAAAACAAAAAGGTTCTATCTACAAAGTCGAACTCTAATGGTAGGTGTTCCACTGGCGCGGAGCGGTCGAAGCAGATTGAGCGTTTTCAATTCATTCCTATGGAAGTCGAGCTTCACGCTTGCAAGGTGCATTGTGGGATTGTGAAGCTCGACTTCCATAGGAATGAATTGAAAATGCTTGCTCTGCGCCAGTGGACACTCACCGTAACTTGGCTCTATACGGTTCTATCTGCATAAGCCAATCAACACTTTGAATGCACACACGAGGACCAATCAGGATCAGCGTTCTTTGTCATGTTGCGGCGATAGCGGAAGAGATCGCATAAAAACGCTAAATCAGCGAAGACTAAATTTAACACAACGGCGATGTTTATTAGAAACCTCATGATGGACTATTTTATTTATGATCTTGTCAATGACAGCAGCCCAAATTCCAGGGAATTACAGTCTTTGTGTGTGTTTTGTTGTATCTGATTGCTGAGTTATTTTCAGTTAGACACCACGCTAGCCAGCAGCAATATTAAGAGGATAGGTCCGGTTTTTGTAGTTTATTTGCTTTACTCCAGTCATGTCATTGTCATACGAGGGAAAGTTATGTATATATTAGTTTATGTTTTAACCTTGATCCATCCTGTGTACTTGTACTGAGCTGTATGTACTATGTAGCTATAAAGCTATACGCTATGGCACACTGGATTAAAGTTAAATTAAAGTCAAGTTAAATTTTACATTGTTAGTAAAAACCGAGTTGTTGCATAGTTGAAGTAATTTAAATATTTTAAATATGTAATATTTTTAATTATATTTAGTCAGTGAAACATTTTTCAATGTTTATTAAACTTTGCTAAACACCTTTGCTCTTGCAGTTTTTAGTCTTAAAATGTCTTAAATTTTACAATATTAAGGCTTAAAGGTCAAATACTCAATTTAATTGGAGTCCTAATTACAACAATAAACGTTAGCATGTTATTTCAGCCATACTGATGTCATTTCACCTGTCCCACTTTCTGTGGAATAAAGTCCTGCTCAGATGTATTACAGTAGCTGCTTTCTGTCTAAACAAAAGGAAACTTAAACTTAAATGGTTCCTGCAATAATGTGTTAAATTACCCATCATATTCCTAACTAAATTTAACATCTGCACTGGACAAAATATTTAGCACTGCCTTTTATGCTTAACTTGAACAAGAAAAAAAAAAATTCATTTAAAATATTAAATGTCATAAAAACCATTAAATTTAACTTTCTCATGCATGTCAACACATTGTTACAACACTAATTTTATGCTTTAAAACAAATTATAAGTAAACTGTTTGTGTTTCTTGAAAATTATTGCTTCAATTTATTTTTTGGCAGATAGAACCTTATAATTCCAAGCGAAAAGTGATTTTTTAGAATTAGAAGGTTCTATCTGCATTTGACCCGTTCCAAAAATCCCCATTTACAAATTTGAGAGGATTTTGATATTGTACATTTAGAATACATTTAGGGTCCCTGTCATTTTCATCTTTGAAAGAAACTTGTTCCCCATATAATTTTTGCTATATGGAATGCAAAAACTTTGAAGCTCAATATCTCAAAACTGCTCAGAATGCAGACAGAACCTTATAATTCCAAGGGGACTATGTAGGCTGATCTTCCAACACTGGTGCTATGAAAACACACGAGTTTGGGTTGTTTTTGTTCAACCAATGGCAGACGGGGGAGTGTTCAGAGTACCTGCTTCAATTTTATTTATATATATATATACATATTTTTCTTGCAGTTTGTCAACAATTACACAGCAGTAAGAATTTTGCAGTAATATGGTTAAAGTGCCCCTATTATGCCATTTTAACTGTTCCTAATTCTGTTTTGGAGTCTCCTACAATAGGTTTACATGCATCCAAGGTCAATAAACATTTTAATTTTCTCATAATATACATTGCTGCATCACCTCTTCTCTCACAGTGTCTGAAACTGTTCCATAAAGGAATCGGACTCTCAAAACCCCTCCTTTCTGAGAGCTTCCTCTGCTCTGATTGGTGAACCAGCTCCAGTCTTTTGTGATTGGTCTACTCTGCTCTGATTGGTTAGATTGCCCAGTCTGTTGTGATTGGTCAACTGCTTTTACAGTGCATACAGTGAATACTCCCATTACCATATCTGAATTTCAGCTCTGGATCTTCCTCAGAACAGCGATGTGAACTGTAACGACGGAATCAGTTTTACTGTATTAATTCCAGCGTGAGTCCTCATCCTTTGGAAGTGGATGCAAAGTGGATTTTGCACATCTTCGACACACTGCTTCTCAACTACTACTACAGTGTTTAAGGGTCAAAGTAGATGTTGTTCATGGGCAGCCAATGAAGACCATAGGTGGGCATTATGCAAATTTGTTACAAACCTACAGATGTGTTACAGAAGTGAGACCGGAATTGCTGACGACTCGTTTCTTTCTTGTAGGAGACAATAACTTTGTGTCGTACACTTTGATCTTTAAAACTTTGCAGACATTACAATCACAATATTACACACTACATGAAAGGTAATATCTGAAAAAGCATAATAGGGACTTCAAAAGCAATGAAAATAATGTCACAATACGAAGATAATGCCACAAAAGTGGAAAACCTTTATAGTCCTCAAAACAGGCTTCATTTTCATTCTTTAAGTAAAACAATTGAAATATGGTTCAGACTTGTTCTTGACATAACACTTTATATTAGAAAGACAGTATATGAGAAAGATCATAATAAGTGTAACTTACAATGAATATTTAAGGGTATCATCCAGTTCCATAATGGCTGCCTGGTTGCCACAGCGATAGCAGTAGTTTGGCGCACTGAAGATTGTGACAACGTTCCTATCATGACACCAATTGTACCCCTGAAAAAAAAAAAAAAAAAAAAAAAAAAGTTGTTTTATATGATCTGATCTTGATTGTTATTCCACTGAAGGGTTGTGAAGAGTTGAATTGTGGATCTCACCTCCATGACCAGCTGATGGGCGCGGGACACCAGCGTGAGGCCATTAGCGTGGTTGAAAGTCTCAGAAATGTCCTGTCCAAAGGTGTAACCAGCTCCTCGTGGTGAGATTCCCCAGCCACCACGATCATCAGGGTCTGACCACAGCAGGTCACACATGGGTCCCTGAAACACACACACTGATTTACAGCCAATCCCCTCAAACCAGTGAAAGCCTTTATGAGAATGTGTGTTGTATAGATGCCATATATCTTAAACACACTTTAATTACTTCTGACATTTACAAGTACAGCTGGTATCTTGGTTACTTCATCTGAACAGGTAATAAAAAAAAAAAGTTTAAGAGACAAGGCTCTGCAGGGCTGTACAGTCACAAGAGTTCAGCTCAACACCCATAAATCTGATAAGAGCAGACAAAAGCCCATAATGTACTGCAGGTGACGGTGAATGAGCGTGACTTATGGTCGCTTCATCCATGCTGCCTCACAGCAATGGCATCTGCCTTGAGACACATTTTACCTAAAATTTCAGTTATGAAGACGTCGCATATTTCCGTTGGCTTTTTAAAATCAGAACTAACGATGCCCATGAATCATTTGGAGCATTAAGCATTGTTTTGGTTTCTGATGAATTGGCCATATGGATTTGTAAAGTAGTCTGAATCAATTCAAGATTCATTTGTCGGAGTTTCCCAGTAAAACAGTATCGGGACAGAGGGAAAATCGAGGCTGGTGTTTATTTATACATACAACTATGACTACACAAGAGAACTTTTATTCAATTAGTGCTGTGTCATGTTTTGGTGAGAACGCCCTTTATTCACATTTTTATTTCTGCCTGAGCCGTTTTTCAATTGTTTTCTTATGTAAACATGCACTAGATTGGTGTCTTTGACAACCGCAGCACATTGAATCAAAACATTTTGGTGTAATTTCTACTAAAATTTTCTACTCGGACACCATAAACCAGGGGTTTTCAAACCTGCCCTGGGACCCCCAGCACTGCATACATGTATGTCTCCCTTATCTGACACACCCACTTCAGGTCTTGCAGTCTCTACTAATGAGCTGAGGAGTTGAATCAGGTATGTCAGATGAGGGAGACATACAAAATGTGCGGTGCTGGGGGTACTCGAGGACAGGTTTGAAAACCCTTGCCACAAACAACAGGTGTACATTTTCTGTCTTCTACTTCTTTCTTTGTGTATCATAAGATGAAATCCTGCAGGCCTCCCGTGCCTCACAGCAGCAGGAAACCCTTCTGAAGTGCTTTTTCTCTTACAATGAGCCCGTTACTATGGACAGATCAGATACACCAATCTAGATACATAAATCGCTTCATGATTTTTTATTTTATTTTATCTTTTTTTATATATATTTTTTTTAATTTATTTTTTTTTTTGGGGGGGGGGGGGTCTAATTGCTATTTTCTGATAAAAAAAATAAAAAAAAAAAAAAAAAAAACAACATGATAATGGAAAGAAATTATATAACTTAATTACTATTCAAATATAAAAATTAGTTTTTAAATTTTATATTCCTCTAAAAAAAAAAAAAAATGAGTATTTAAAAATAATAATAATAATAATAATAATAATAATAATAATACAAGAATTGTAGACTACAATTGTAAAATTACATTAATAATATTTATGGTTGTCTTAATTTTCAAACGTTAAACCACTGAACATTTATTTTCACTGAAAACCACAGGAAGCCCACAAATATGCGAAGATGGTTGTGTTCCCAGATGCAGCAAGAAGAAGTAGTAACAAAAAGTTTACAGTGTTTCTACTGCATAGACAGACAGGTTTTATTAAAAGCCTATTTTGCCAGCAGTGAATTACCCCTTTAAAAGGTGCAATGTGTAAATTTTAGGAGGATCTATTGACAGAAATGCAATATAATATACATAACTATGTTTTCAGTGGTGTATAAATACCTTACATAATGAACAGTTATGTTTTTATTACCTTAGAATGAAACATTTCTATCTACATACACTCCCCTTACATGTTAGGTTGCCATTTTGTGCCGGCATGTTTCTACAGTAGCCCTAAACGGGCAAACTGCTCTACAGAGGGCGTATGCTTGACTGGCTAGTCTCTGCCGCCTCAGACGACAACGTCTTTGTCTTGTGTTGGCCACGGTAGCTTCTCTATATTGCAATTCGCAACCTCACCGGTAGATGCCGCTAAAACGTACACACTGCACCTTTAAACATTTTTCTTTCTTCTCCCACAGTTAATTCAATTAGATTTCAAACAATATGTGCCAATCTTTCTGAGTGTCATGGCAAGGGCAGAGCAGTTCTGATACAACATTTCATTCACACAGACCAAAACCTTAAAATTTTACACTACTGCTACACACACTGATGTCCTCTTTCTTCAAGCCACTTGATGCAGTCAATAGTGTGGATGCGATCTGTGGTTGTACTGACCTCATGTGGCACCTCCTGCAGACGATCCAGTGCACGAATGTGATCCAGTGTGTCTATGGATGGAGAGAGACCACCGTGCAGGCAGAAGATCTGACACAAATAGAGAGAGAGTTATGCAAGTTATTTACAGCCATCAGCAGGTGTCAGAGGATTCTACGGCAGAGAAGTTACATCGGTTCTGTTATTATTCTTATGTGTATTTCTCAGAAGAGGAGGGTTTCTCACCTGCCCATCCACCAGGGCTGTGAGGGGTAGGTAGTCAAAGAGGTCTGTGAAATATTTCCAGACGTTTGCGTTGCCGTATTTCCTCAAGCACTCGTCATAGAAACCGTACACCTGTGTGATCTGTCTGCTCTCGTGGTTTCCTCGCAATATCGTGATGCGTTCTGGATAGCGAACCTACAAATGCAGACGACAAATGGAGTGTCAAGAAGTTTGAAGTGCTTGCATGACCATCATAG
This sequence comes from Mylopharyngodon piceus, assembly GCA_039654765.1. Classification (NCBI taxonomy): domain Eukaryota; kingdom Metazoa; phylum Chordata; class Actinopteri; order Cypriniformes; family Xenocyprididae; genus Mylopharyngodon; species Mylopharyngodon piceus. Next base: position 28,515,578 of record CM077438.1, on the reverse strand, counting down.
CAAATGTATCAAATGTACCTTTAGTGCAACAAGAAGTGTGACTGTTTCCACTGAGTAATATCCTCTGTCTACATAGTCGCCCATAAACAGGTAGTTGGTGTCAGGTGACTTCCCACCAATTCTGAAGAGCTCCATCAGGTCATGAAACTGGCCATGCACATCTCCACACACTGTGACGGGGCAGCGCACCTCCTGCACATTGGACTCCTTAGTGAGAATCTCTTTAGCCTGCATGTGTGAGAACAAGACAGTGCATCAGTTACAGTAAGAGTCCAAGGTCCTCATGTGTAAAACTTTACGGAGATTTCATCCTAAAAGTATACGCCAGAACCTGCGCAAAATTCCCTTTATAAAACCCAGTGCATCTCCACTCCGTCTCTTCCCCAAAATAGCGACATATGGAGCTTACAACGCCTAGTTTTACTACGCATAACGTCATCTGCATATCCTTTCCATATGCATATTCCCATCTACGTGATACCATGTTTAACGGTAGGCTACAAGACATCAGGAAAATGAGAGATATGGACTGTAAATGCTATTTGTACAGTCACATTACATTGCTAAAATTATTTAGCATCCTTGTCTTGTTTTAGAATAAATACTATATCAAAATATCCATAAAAGCCATATAAAATATTTTTCAGAGAAAACATACGAGTTATTCTCTTTCTTTTCCACTGGCCAAATAGCATTTTTAATTATTTAAATTAATCAAATTTATTACTTTTTTGTAGCATGTAAATACAATTGTCTGACTTGTGTCAGTGACAAAACATTTTAAAAAAAACGTGCAAATCTTACCGTTTCCTTCAAATTCTATGCTTCAAATACAATAGTATTTTTCATCACAGGAGTTATCATTGGGATACTGTCTGCCTGCACATCAACAGCACCTCCGTGCAGCAGTGGATGAACAGTATTGTCATCGGACCTTTTCAAACCAGCCAATGGACCGTTCGACCATTGAACGTATCCAGCAGTGTCTTCCATAATAGAGTCAAGTGCACATCTATTGTTCTCGCGAGAAATATTTTCTCCGAACACGAGTTCTGCAATTTAAAGAGGAATTATCATGCATCTAGCATTCCTCGCTGTCAGTAGAGAATTAAAACAGAGCGTGCCACAAGAAAAGTGTTCAAAACCAGTGCATCTACTGCAAATATTTCCATTTAAATTCATCTAATTTTTCTTTAACTTCTGGATAATGACTAAGTAATTTGAGTGCTTAACTCCAATAATGAGAGTGGGATATTTAATTAAATGTGTATATCAAAATAAACAGTTTAAAGTTATTCTGTTTACTTCATTACTTTGCTCGCTCCAGTAGAAGAGTATGAGTTTATTTTTTATAAATCCCGATTATATGCGTGGAAAAGTGTGCACGCACATTTCAATGCAATTTTTGTGCAAACAACGTTTATATGTGTATATAAATCAGGCCCCAGGTGAGTAGCCTAATCATGCACCTAAATAAATTCTGGGACAAAACCAAAAATAACTTTATTTTAATTTTTTTTATTTTTTACTTATTTTAAAATAAGTATTCTGTATGACTGTATTAATATTACACTTGATTAATATTATGAATTTTACCTAAACACTGAAATTAAGTCTTTTAGAAAACTCTTTGAAATTTCTTTCAAAGTTTAATAATCAATTACTTAAATTTATTTACAAAAATTTAAATTGCACATTTATCAACTTTTTAATAATAGAATATTTCTACACCAACTTGGTTAAATTTTAACATTTAAATGATGGCAGTAATAATTTGTTTTTAAAACAGATTCAAACGTACATTAAATAATGAAGACCACTAACAGGTTAAGTAAAAATATAATGAATATGTAATTTACTGCATGTGTTTACCAAAATGATGCTCTCTAGAGTTATTTTTTCTAGCTAACTATTGAGTTTATGGTCACTGAATGGCTTTCCTGAGGTAAATGTAACGTTACATGACATTGTTCTAAAGCTGTTTTATTGACGTCTTTCGGCGGTTGAAACACTGCTTGATCGATTAAATGAGACATGATACATTTCAGTAAGTTGTTCTATATCTTTCAACATTCCTTCTGATGTTCATTCATGTTTATTTAGTGCTATAACTAGTTGTAAAGAGGAAGTGATTACTGGTTCACATGCTTGATCTGCAATGCCACTTGAAATGAGGTTCTACAGCAATCAGTCACGCCAAACCGACATTTATTCTTTGAATTCTGTGACAAAATCGACAAAATTAAAAAGTTTATACTGTTTCATATCAAAAGTAAGAAAGCTTATTGCGATTATTGGATGGCAGGTGCACTACAAATGTTCGGTGAAGTTTTATTCTAGCATCAACAGAAAAAAAGCACAGACTAAAAGATCGATCTTGAGATTTACGAATCTTTATCAGTATCGCTGATGCTAGGGCTGGGCAGTATGAAGATATATATCGTGACAATATAGTGTATCATTAGAGATTTTGCTATATCGTTTAGATCACGGTATGTAAATATATTTATTGTGTACTACAGTACTAAAAGTTATTGAGTGATAAAATATGGGGATTTGCGCTGACTGACTACATTAAATAAACCAACTGCACCTGAAAAGCTTAAATTTAATTTGTATATTTGTTCTATTGTCTATTTATTTATTTATTCTATTGTCTGTTTGTAATTTGCTTATTTGTTCTTATTTTTCATAAAAACAAAAGTAAAGATAACTAGCCTATATTATGGTATATATTGTTATCGTGAAATAAACTCTCATATCGCCCACCCCTAGCTGACACACACAACTGGTGTAGTTCATCCACATTGTGTGCATGAAACAGATGCTGAACAGTCAAACTGCACCACTGGAGAAGTGCCAATTCAACATCATTGTTTCGGTCAATGATTTCGACCCTTCACAACCATTTAGGCCTGAAATTTTTTGGCAGCTGAAAATAAGTGTTGTGAAAGCATTCGGTGCGTCAGTGCATGCCTAGCCTGGGTTAACCTCAAGCACACGGAGCAGGAAAACAGACAAGAACGTTTCCAAAGCCCAATCTGGTTGTTTTTGAAGAAGGAGCTACAAACATCCAGCCTTATTCACACAACTCAAGCACCAAGACTGCTTTAGACAATTTTCACACTCATTAATGGTGTTTGATAAAGCAAGAGGCACTATTCCTCTCATCTAGTGACTTGAACAAACGGTACACCCATTGTCTGGACATGAACTCATATGTCTCCTTGAAGTCGTGTTAAATGACCAGGCAAGCACCACTGAAACTTTCATCAGAAAATGTAAAAATCTAGTTTAATATCATAAATGCATGCTCCCAAATCTCTCTAACATTGTCAGTCAAATCAAGCCTGCCTTTACTGGAATGCCGATGCTGAATTGAGAATAAATGGACAGGCTGCTAATATGGGCCGCCTTCTATACAGGATTGTCTAAAGTTAGACCATGCTGAAAATCCTCAAGACAACAGCAGCCTTTAAACATGCAAAGATGAAGTCATATAACAAGAAATAATAAAAGACGCCAGAGTGCTTATCTGATGGACGTGCATGTCTGTGCACTCTGTATCACTGTGAAATCAAATCAATATCTGCTGAGAGAACAACCCCCATCACCATGGAGACAGTATGAGTGTGTTTCCATGGAGACCTTTTGTCCCATTTCTATTTAGTACAGTAGGGAACAGAGTTTTCTTTACTTTTACCCCTTTTTAACATAGTCCACGATTGTGCGTAGCAATACATGGGCAGATTTAGACCAGGACAGATCAAGCCATGCTTTCTGCTCGAGTACTCAATACTCAGGAGTTAGGGGGCTATTTTTGCATCTTTGCTCCACGTGCATACCTGTGATGCCAAAGGCCTGACATATTCTTAAAAAGTACAAACAAAACCAGCAAACTCAAAACAAAAGGCATCACGTTTTATTATATGAAGACTCGCTGGCTCAATGAAAAAAAGCATTTCTCAGCTCTTCCTGAAGAGCTGTATGGGTAACATTCAAAACGTCAGAATGGCATGTCGTGACAGTTATGAAAAAAAACATCTTCGTGTTTCTAGATTAAGCAATACTGCAATATTGGTTCATCAAATCATAATGGATAAGGTTGTTTTTTTGAAATGGCAATTTTCTGTTCTGTCAGGATTAGATCTTCTAGCAGAATAATGGCACCTAACGAATGTGCTTTATAAATAACATTTTAATATAATTGTGACCTCAATATTTTTAATAAGCAGTAACCATTTTATATAAGTAATAAGGCTTTCTATGCCACACTACAGAATAAAGTTACTCGCTATGTTTTGTGCCTAACAATACTCTTTCGCCATGACTAAATTCACAATATAGCACTAAATCTCATACTGTAGTGCCTAAATGACAACCCTCTTCATTTTAGACACCATAAAGAACTCCTGATAAAGCCTTCCTACTTTTTATCCAGAAACACATACACTGACTGCATTGATACATTTTATCAGATATTCTCTGCTGTTTGAGCCACCAGAGCTGCTTTATTTCCTTATTTTAATTGCAATTGCACTTTTTACTAACTTGTATTATTTGGTTATATCAAATAGATAACTACACACATTTTCTAGGCAATGTTTTGGTAAATTTTTGGATCTTCTCAGGACTTGTTCAACAGTCTAGAATCCATGGAATCCGTGATGACATCAGACAGATGTGAGGTAACATCTGTGTCGCATGTAAACAACTGTGGTAGTGACTGTAAATAGAAGCAACTTGAGTGTGTTTGCTGGAGGATACTATTCAACCAGACAGGCAGTCAATTTCAAGTTATATAGACTGCAAATGACAAATTTATATAACAAATACTTACATGAATAAATACAGGCAACTAAATATAAATTAGAACACCATTTCTGACTAAAACAATATTGAACACTTTGACGCGTGTTGGCTGTGGCTGTTCCCTGTAAACATTCGAAATGCTTTTTCATTCTACTTATTTACAGAATGAAGGTTTTTTTTTTTTTTTGTGGCTTAAATAAATTATATGTTACTCAGAGACTGAAATGTTTGACTTGTCAAAATTGTTACATTCACCTGTCGCAAATTCGTTAACCTTTGAAAAAGTTACCAGGAACACTTTGAGGTGTGTTGGCTGCTGTTAGAATTGTTAAATGTACAGACAAAAACATGCAAATCAGGAGCATCATTTCGATAGGTCCTCGACACATTTTGGTGAGCAATGAGAATTTTTAAATAGCCGAAACTGATCTGCTTTAGTCATTATGGAATATCAGTAGACATTTTTCCTCCAACCTTTCTATGCAGGTTACAAAAGTATTAAGGAGTTCCCTATCAGTTTTACTGTACACAACAATGTAATTGTTGAAGGACTACTGCGAACTTTATTTCGTTTACTTTGCCACAATACATAATATAATAACGCAAAAAGTAATTTTCCTAAGCTACAAATATCTATATCAGTGTGTGCTTTTATGTAAATCCCATTCATTGCATCAAAAAATGGTTCAAAGAATCTTGATGACTGTTTTGTATAATAATGATGTATATATTTTATGTTCTCACAGAGCGTTCAGTAATGCTAAGGGTTATATTTAATGGAATCGTTTATGTTTATTAAATGACAAATATGAGCTAATAATGTATAAAACACGAGATTTTCTTTACCTTCTCGCAGAGTGTTCTCACTTGGTTCTCGGTCAGCTGTTTGCACTCGTTCAGCTGTTCGACCCATTGGTCTAATTCTTTTGTGAACGTTTTATCATCCATCACCGGCGCGATTCTGCGGTAATTCTCACGGATTCTAGGGTAATTAAATCAGCAGTGAGTGCGCGCGCACTTAACTCCAGTTTAATGTACCACTGCCACACTCACGCACTGCGCTGGGCCGACGCTAAGCACAAACACCAAACACTGCTGTTCAACTCGGATATCAGCTTATTAAACGCCAAATGCCGTGTCACGGGTGTTTTTTATCTAGGCTTGGTGATAACAGATATCGGTCTTTTGACTGTATCCGCGATCAGTCGTTGATAGATTTTCCGTTGACTCGTTGCGCTTCCGACCTTCCTCATAAACGCGCTGTGTAATGGCCGCTGCTATCGCCGCCCATGACGTCATCAAAAAGGCATGCTACTGAACGCTCTGCTGCCCCCTGTGGCCAGGAAGACCACATGTACTTTTCCAAACTGCATTTTTAATGTTTACAACGAATTAGTGGGAAACCTATTAGACATAACATGCATCTCTGTGCCCAAATATAATGGCTACTTAATAGGCTACTTATATGTTCTGCAATATAAACAAAAGTATATATATATATATAAAAAAAGGTAAAAATAAAGAAAGAAAGAAATAGTTCCCCCTCAAGTGACACATTTCTAAACAGCAAAGTAATACAACTCAGCAGAGTAATACTGTTAGTTATGTAAAATACCTGGCAAAATTGTGTGGCTGGACCTACCTATGCCAGAATCATGAATAGTACAGTGTAGTGTATGTAAGTATCATGTTTCTAATGATGTGTAAGAGGTCACAATATCTGTTGAAAACATTGCTGTTATGCAGTGAGCTGACCAGTATATTGCAGAACAATTTGTAGAATTATCGAATCATTTCTTTATTCACATTATACTGATGTAGAAAATAAATGTTGAATTGCAATAAATAGCACAATAAAGTAACTGAACTCTGTACAAAACTCTGTTATATACAGAAATGGATGGTTTTACCTGAAAATGTATGTTATATAATATATACATTAAAGTCACATTAAAGTACATTTGCTTAATGCATATGCATGTATCAGTGATTTTAGTTATAAGATGTAAAACCAGTTCTTTGATGTAATTTCCCCGTAAATAAAATTGTCAGACAAAAATACATAGGCTATCTATGTGATTCATTCGTAGCTTGTAGTTCATTAGCCCATGGTGTTGGGGTAATATCTAGTATCAGGGTGAATGGCTGAAGTGGAGCCTGTGGTGTATGTTTGTCCATTCAGAAGGAAATAGGGGTAATGAATAGCTGTAATCGTGCTGGGCATAGGGACATGTGTCAATGCCTGAACTGAGAGAGGAGGATGTACCAAATTTGCATTCAAAGGACAATTTGGTAAATTAAAAGGTTGTGTCATGGCTAAACTGAACTGGTTTATTTGTTCTTGTGGGAGCACAGGACGATGTGCTGCAGTGTTAGTTTGTTGATATTTAACACTATCAAACGCTGGATGTGTAACACAAGAATCTCCTCGTAAAGTTGCTTGGGGAGCCGAGACTGAAGGCCATTGAGGTCTTTGTACGTCTGCTAAAGATCTCCTCTCATCAGAGTGTGATAAAGTCACTCGTCTTTTAGACAGAAGATTCGAATTTATTTCAGAGTGTGCATGAGACGTGGAAGGTGAAGACACGTTCCAGTCTACAGCGGTGCTTCCAACCATTCCCCAATGGCCCGGATCCACTCTGTGAGGAAGAGCGTAGTAAGGCCTTGGGATCTCAACATGGCTTGCAGGAGTTGTTTGGAAAAGGGGGTTCACACCTTTATTATTCATGTTACATTGTGTTACAGGTGGATGAGTTGCCCTGAGGATGTTGGAAAACATTTATTAGCCACATTTATTAGCCATTAAAAAAAAAAAACATTTAATTTTTATTTTACATTTAAAAAATCTCCTACCTCCTTTTAGTCATGTTGTAAGCCACCTCCCTGTCAGCCTTTATACTCTAGATTATAAAAAAAAAAACATTTAGAAAGATACACAATGTTTTTCTTTTAATTTTTTTAATTAAATATCTCTATCATCCAAAAAGCAGCTCTTTAACTTCCTAAAAGTCAAAGTAAACTGCCATTTGCAACCCATATTCAAGAAGATATTCAACGAGAAAAAAAATATGGAAGGACTTTATTCACTGGGAATTGATTGGATTGAGAGAAATGGGTGTTATAGCTAATGTAAGGAGCCAGACCAAGTAAGAGGTTGCTAAAATAATGCATTATAAGCATTATGAGGAAAGGGGAAAGTAATTTTCTGAGAAAGTTATTACATTTTTATTAAAGCCAAACAATTATTTTCTTTGGAATAACATGAACCCCGAGTCACAATAAAACCTAACATTTTGATTTCATATTGACTTATATATATATATATTACGAGCAAAATCTTACCTGTGCAACACAGGGTTGAGAGGACATCCATAACTGTAAACGTTTGCGTTTCCGTGCAGCATCACTCTTTTGTTTGGTCTCTGCTCCATCCATGGACGGAGGAGGCTGTTTCACTTTGTTCACGAGAGCAACACCTGACTCTGTCACCCCAAAAATAATCTGCGGGTTTGAATTCTTATATGTCTTGAGAACCTCACTTGGTGCACCATGACCCATGTCTTTCCACACGAGAACCTTAGAGGCATCATATAGAAGGTGCTCGATTCCAAACCATGATATTTTGCAAATCACTTCTTTGCATGATTTCAAGAAAAGGGCTTTTTCTTGGAGATATCTGCATGCTATGGACAGATGCTCTGCTTTTCCAACATCAAATGTCCCTGGCAACTGATCTGATGGTGTTTCCACAAAAGTCATTATAACTTTGTGGACCTTTTCCAGTCTTTCCAAACTGTCTCCGAAATTGATCATTGCAGCAATTGGTACAGATAAAAAGAAGCTTTTAATATCGTGGGGATTTCTGAGAGCAGCCTCAGCCTCGAGGAGCTCACGCTTGCTCTTCAGATACATATAGTAAGATGCATCAGGGGCCGTATGGAGCTGTTGGTGCAAGGAGGACACTGCACTGTAGTATTCCTGCAGTTTGCTGTAGCCCTCTTGTGCCAAGATCTTTTGAAAAGAAGCAAACAACGACGACTGCTGCTGAAAGCCAACCTCCCCCTTGTAGAGTTCTCCGTAAAGAGAAGGATCATACCAAAGCAAACTCCTAAAAGTAGGTTTACCTCTCATGAAGTTCATTTTGTTTTCTACAAACTGCCAAGCTTCCATCATCATCTGCAACTCCAAGTAAGAATTCACAGCTTCATACTTCAGGTCTACTTGTGCAGGTGGATGTTCCAAATATTGTTCTAAGATGAGACACCTTGAAACGAAAGACTGGTTGAATGGCACTTTCTGATCTCGTTCAAAACTAGAGATAAAATGCTGCAACATGTTTTTGCATTTAGACTGCAAAGATCCAAGTTCGGTTAACGAGGTTGTTTCGTCAGCCATTTTAAGCGTGTTTGAAATGTCACTGATGCTGTACTCATTGCCTGCGAATGTACTGCTCACATTGCCATCATCAATGATTTCTATGATTGTGTTTGAAGACTGATTCTCTTGACTCTTTCGTTCACATAAACTATCCAAATTTGCTGAGGGATTTTGTTGGCCAGTTGTGTTATTTCTTTGCATCTGTAACTGGGCATTGCAGGTGTTATTAATGGAGATTTCTGGGGAACCAATATTCAGGTCATTCACCTGGACCAAGGGATGAGGACTCGTATTATCTTTGACGGTGTCTAATGCACTGGTACTGTCAGGACTGACACTAGTGACTTTGCTCCTTCTTGATCTTCTGGTGCGTTTGGTTTGAGAAGATCGTCTACCTCTCTTAGATTCAACAGGCACTAGCAGGCAAACATCAGTTCCAGTTTGAGCATGTTCACTTTGAGGAACCTTCCTGGTTTGAACAGAGGTTTTGGTGCATTCACTGGAATTGTCTTTTGTAACTGCGTCACTTCCAGGAGGCATCAGGCAGGGAAGATTCACCATACAGTACTGGCCTTTTTCAAACAACTGCTGTTTATGTGCCGTGCTGTCAAGTGTTATCCACACCACTGGTCTTTCTTTCAGATCTTCATTTACTGCTTCTTGTTTCTTGACAGTGGACTCAAATTTGGTCAAATAATCTCTTAGTTTAGAAATAAGCTGGGTTTCTGGTGAGTTCGCATCATCTTTTTTGTTTTGCTCTGGCCTTGATAAATCACATTTGTCTTTGATTATGTGAGTACTTGATGATTTGGTAGAACCAAGCAAATTGGTGTTGCTGCTCTTTATGTGCTCTGAAGAAATCTCACATTGGCCACTCAAAGCTGGATCATCAACAGTAAGATCTACAACATTATTTGATGCACATTTCAAAGCCTCTAGACCACACTGCTTTGAATCTGATGCTGCCTCTTCCAATACCTTTGTATCAGTACTCCACACACTGCTGCCATTAGATGTGTTGGTAAAAATTTTGACACATGGGTGGTTCATATTTGGGATATTTGCTGGTATGCGTTCTCTTGCTTGTACATTTAGAGAACTTTTCATGCTTGCATTTTGCTCACATTTGATAGTGTCTGTCTCAGCTGTATTATTGATAGTATCCATCACTTTGGCTTCTGTGAATTTAGTTGTATGACTGTTGTTTGTGTTGCTTGCGGTCACATCACTGTGTGTTTTTGATGCCTCATAATCATGTATACTCAAGCTCTTAGAAGCATCTACATCGTCATCTACTGATATTTTCATTGTGAAATGCTCGTTGCTTAATGGATTCAATCTAGTGTCTGATGTCACTTTCAGCAACATGTTCTCCTCCTTGCGCTCTGTAATACTCCCATAATCTTTGCTAGTGCTTGTCATCAGGGATGTTTCGTTTTGATTTGGGATGTTTTTAGTTGTCTTCACTTCTTCATCCACCATTACTGACATTAGGTGTGAAGTTAAATCTTTTGATGTCTTCTGAGTGTAGACTGAGTTACTTTTACAGAGATCTTCTGAACATGCTTCTGTATGATTTATTGGTTCCTCTTTGGTCTCAGGAATAGTGTTGAAACCTATGGATGGTGTCAGATCTTTGCTGATAACAGACATGGTTGGACAACATTGATCTTGGAGTATACCTTTAAAAGCATTAGCTTCCTGACAACTCTCAATGTGTAACAACTGTCTGTCATCCTCAGCATCAGATGTTTGAGACATTACTCTTAAAATAGAGTCTGGGTCTTGATCCTTTTCAGATGTATGTGACGGAATGTTTGAAGAGTCTGATGTTGCCTTGCTGTTTACTGTTTCATGGGCACTCTTAGCTGACACAATTTTTCTGCTAAGATTCTTCTTTGCTTTCTTGACATATTTGCTTCTCTTTAGAGAGTGACCTAGTGATAGAACTGTGTGCTGTTTTTTGAGACATGCCTTCTTACTGCCTGGTCTGCTCAAGCTCTTGCTTTTCACATATATTTTAGATTTACTGAACCTCTGAGCTAGTAGCTGTATTAGTTTGGCATTACTGGTTGCAGTTTCTTTGTGTCCTTCACTGCTGCACATTTGGGTCCCTGGGGTTTGAATCACTTTGTTGTTTCTTCCACTCAGTTTCTTTTGAAGGCCTTTGATTTTTGAAAATCGTTCAGAAAGAGAAAGCATTTCTCTTATATGGGCAGATGTTTTGTTGGCTTTTAGAGTAACTCTGAGATGGAGATCTTCTGAGATTCTCGTGTGTAGGTATGTTTTGGCTTTGTTGTGATCTTTGCTTTCATTTTTTGGCTTGGAAATGGTGTCCGTGGGTCTGCCCATAACTCTGGATGTAAGGTAAGCCCTTGAGGATAAAACATTCTTTTGATTTTTGCTTGGCAATAGTTGATCAAGTTGAAGTCTTTTGTACAATTCCCTGTGAGCGCTGTAGTCCAGCTGTACTGTTTCCATTTCAAGCTCTGGAGGTATTTCACAGTATTTTACCTGTCTAAAGGAATCCATCCCTTGAACACTGCTGCAACTTTTCCCATTCTGCTTTTGCGTTTCTGCCATGGCAGGGCTGAGATTACAGTTGTCTGATGTCCCGCAGCTAGAGACTTCGACACAGCTTGCAATATCCATGACGATTACGTTGTTTGCATACATAAGGGATGATTCAGTGCTGGGCCTTTCAACCAAGTTAACACCTGGAGTAGATTCATTCTCCTGCATGTCCTCTCCTGCATTTCTGGAGAGCTCACACTCACATTCTGTGCTGTGATTAAGCTTAGCTTCATTAGAGGGATAAGTTGAAGGACTCGGGTGCTTGAGATCAAACTGAACACTTTGTGTATCAGCTTTTTCATCTGTGAGGTTAAGATTCAATGAACCCAGCACCAAAGATTGCTCTAAAAGTTTATCTGGAGACTGAATCAGACCCACATCCTCCTGTAGGTGATCCTGTACCTTTTCTGTCAACATTACTGCACTGGGTTCTGGATGATCTGGATGTTTGTTCTCATGAATATGTGTTATGCTCCATTTATCCCTGTTAACAAAATCATTGTTATCTGACAAACTTGCAGCATCATGCAGTTGTGCTTGGCACAAACTAGACGGATTCTGTTTATATGGGTTGTCTTTTGTCTGTAAAACATGATTTTCTTTGGGCTCTCTTTGAGAGGTCTCCTTTGTCTCATAGATTTTTTGAAAGAGCAATCCCTTTTTATACTTCTCATAAAAAACCTCATAGAAAAGTATACGGTTAGCTAATTCTTGCTTTTGTTCTAGTGACATGTTTTCTTGTGACCAGATTTTTTGTTGTCTCTCTGACTCATTCATTCTAAAGTAGCCAGCATATTTCTGGAACTTCATTTTGAATAACTTCATTGAGGGCAATGCTGGGCTAGGCACACATTCATCATTCATTGAGGATTTTAGGGAACAAGCACCCTTATCTCTTTGAGCTTCCTTCTTGTCCATGTTTGATGGCTCTTTTGAATCACACTTATTTCCAGCAAACCCATAATTGTCCTGTTGGTTTTGACAGGCTAGTTGGCTTGTTTTATCACATACTGAGCCGGTGTACACTGCCTCGGCCTCTGAGCAGTTGGTCTGTTGGTTTGCTTCTTGTCTAGACAGACGTGGATCCCTAACCAAGCGTGAAGAATACACTAAGGTGGAAATTTTGTCCAATGGACTTTGAGGTGTTTTGTCCCATTTACTGTCATTTCTTCGATGTGTGAATGCTTTCTTTCCCAGCAAGCTTTGGGAGAGAGCAGTGTGATCCATAACTGGTACTGAACTGCTGGAAGATACAGAGTCCTCACTGGCAGGAGTCCAGTGCTGTTTTGGCTTGAGTGACCGAGTGTTTTGCATATCAGTCTTTTGAAATGGAGCTTCTACTCCTGGATTCTGAGGGGTATAATCCGTCTCAAAGCAGCCCGGTGTGCCAAAATGTTTGAATGTAATGGTGGCTGTGTTTCCTTTTCTTCTTCTCTCTGCCACAGTACAGGCCTTAAAACGATCTATTGCATTTTCAGTGGTAGAATAAACAACATGTTTTTGATTAAATAGATGCATGATCACAAGACATTCATTTCTACAAAGCTGTTTTGAAATCATATGTATCATGGAAAGTGTAATACAAATAAACTTGATGTGATAATGATGGGCATGTATTTGATGTGTTAAAAAAGAGGTTTGTTTTATCTTACCCTGCACTTGGCCAATAGGTAGCGTTGAAGGAGAGAGTGGTAAGTTTGTAGGTATAGTCAGAATGGCACTGCTGGCAGGAACGAATGAGGCTACAGCATACGGCAAACACTGCCTGGGTCTTTCACTGAGCTCGTGATTTTCATTAAAGTCAAATAGAAAAACCTAGAAAAACAATGTTTTATTAAGACTCCTGCTGATCTGTAGGTACATTTGATTGGATCATTTGCTATTCTGAAATTAATCAACTCACAGCAGAGCCCAGTACTTGCTGATGAAGAGTGTCTCGATGGGACACTGCATCTTTACACATGTGACAGTCAAAGCTCACTGTGGGATCCTGCGTCTTGTTCCAGTCCAAGCTTGGAGCAATTTTTTTCACCTTTCCATAAAGAACCTGAAGCGCCAAAGCACAAAAATGCTCACAATTGTCATTTCGTAAGTAAGTGTCATTCCAAAATGTTCAGACTGTATAGGGTACAAGAAACATTCAACAAACCTTGAAAATTAGCATTTTGTTTGCACTTAATATGCTGGTAGTTGACTTTAATGCCACATCGACATGCTTAAACAGATATACACCATGTGATGGCTTTCCCAAGGCATGCTGGACTGTGTTGCCAACCCGCAGACCATGCTGATAAATCTGGGCCGACATTTGATCTGATGCAACTAAAAAACAGAAACTTTCCTCCATTTCTCTCCCGTGTCTTCCTTTAGCACGCATCTCTGCCCTGTAGTCAGTCAATGAGCAGTGACAGATAAGCAATGGAAAGCAAAATTCATTTATTGTGGATTCACATTTTTAAATATACAGCTACAGTAGGTAACAGATGTATGAAGCAGAATCACTGAAGATGTTATTGCACACTGCAGTTTTATGTAATTACCTTTTTTCAGAGAACTTTTTAAGGAGTTCTTCATTGTGCACTAAACAAACATCTCTCCAGATCCATGTGTTTGCTCGGTCCTTCCTTGTGTCTAGGTTGGAATCTCTCAGTTTTGTCTGAATGAGACTGTAATCGCGGCTGTCCTCTGAACAATGTTCCAGTAGGACTGACCAAACAAAAGTAAAAGCACTCATTAAAAAACAGCTGATGAATTTAACAGTAACTCTGGATTACGACAGTAACATCATCACACAGTTTGCATGCCATCACAAATCTTTTTCTGCCAATGTGGATTTTGTGAAAACCTAGTAAAACCTTCTCCAGAGGTCCGTTTCTTCCTGGGTATAGTGAAGTTCTTCAGTGCCAGGATTCCTGTTAATGTTGACTGTTGTGATCTGGAGCCCTCTACCGTCTCCTCACACTGTCTTCTCTCCATTGTTGTTTACAACTGATACTCACCCTAAAAAAGACAATATACCTTAATTAATCTGACGTTCAAAAAGAGAGTCTAGATTTTGTCTGAAGAGTCTTTGTGATATTCCCAAAACACTATAATAAACAGTCACTCTTAGGCAAACAGATAAAACACAGAAACCTTAACAGCCGATTTGCTCTTTCACACGCACACACACACACAATTGGTTGTCTTTGGTGTTTGTATAGATAACTAAATGTATATGGATTCAGGATCATTGGTGCATTTATATAACAAAAGTGCATGTTGCTCCACTAGCACTAAAGCACTAAAACACCTGTGCCCCACTAGCACTAAAGCACACTTATCACCACCCAGTAATCATTTACTCATATAGATATTTGCTAAAGTTCTGAAGGCCAGCATTACCATACTGAGAACTGCCTTTATGTAAAATAATGGTTAGAGTTAAAACTAAATCTTACCAAATGTCATGGCAGCGAGAGCTTCCCTGTTGTCCAAATTATATGTTGTAGTGCTCACAAACATGAACTTTGATTAAACCTGGTCAACTCTCTGTTTGTTCTATTTAACATGTGACTGTCCAACCATAAAAAGTCAGTGAGGTTTTAGTTCAGCAATAACTTTTTAAACAGACGAATAAGATGCTATTTAGGACAAGGAGGGGTCGCAGAAATCTTGACTGAGAAAAAGAAATGCATCTTGGAAAATAACGCTGCCACAGCAAAACTCAACACACAGCATGGTAAAATACACCAATGAAATGTAAACATCAACACAGGTATTTAAGCTTTTACATGTAAAAGCAGCCTTTAGACGTGGTCAGTACTAATATAATGGTTTAGTGAACGTTGCTGTTATGCAATAACAATCACATGGGTTCTAGTGAAAGCTGATTTGGCTAAAGCTGTATTGTTAGTAGTATTAAATTACATGTTGGTTATTTTCACATAACAGTGCATGTGAAAACCCACATATGAATATATGTGAAATGTTTATTGCCAAGTAAACTCATGTCTACACCATAACCGAGAAAACAAACTGACATGTATCGATACGCTGATGAAAGATATCATAGTTTCGCCTTGTAAGATCAAAATTTTAGGTACTTACCATCATGTAAAATGGCAGTTGAACATGTATGACATGATCGAAGATGTCTTAGCAAGGAACTGTGCAAAGTTTGTCACTTCAGTTTGAGGAACATCAAGTGAGACATACCAAAAAGGAAATCGCTTGACCTCAAACGCTGAACAGCAAACGCACAGGAAATTACCTAGTACTGTTAGCTCTAACACCACGGGTTCTTCTTTAGTCCAACCATCAGTGAGCCTCGAGAAAATATCACCCACATACACATGAGATGAGAACATTTGGTCCATTTTACTTTGAGAATACTTTTGAATTTTAGTATTATACTATTTGAGAATCTCCTCTTGATATATGGTTTAAGGGTCGCCACATGCAGGGCTTCATAAAGGAAAAAAAGTGGCCATTAAAAAAAGACTAGCCAATATATTCTTGTGCCTTGTTTTTACAATGTATAAAGATTCTAGATGACACTTGAATCTGAATATAATGGTTGTTTCATCTTTTTTTGTAGTTTTTGTATTTCCAACATATGTGCATTTCTCAGATGCACTTTGGATCATTTATGCAATAGAGGAAATGCTTTTTTTTTACTTGAAGTTGTGCACCAACTGACCATCATTCTCAGAAAGAGAAGCCTCTATTTACAGCGTTTACGCCCTTCATCACACCCGCAAATGAAGCTAACGTTTTCTGTGCTTCCTTTTTTGTGGGTTTTTCTTCTTCTTGAGAATGATTTGAATCTCTGACAAAGTTCTTAAAATACTTACACATCCTATGAATGTAGATGAAAACAATTCCTTGCTGCAATTATGTGACTAAATAACCAGTATTTCAGAAAGAAAAGGCCAGCGCTATCAGGCAGCTATCAGAAACCATGGCTCAGCGCTTAAGCTCAAATGACCCTGAGTCAGAGGGATATTTCTTCCTGACACGAGTGGAAGAGCACTAGAGTTAAGATTCAGTATATGCGGAACACACTAGAAAAACAATGCGAAATAGATCAAGACAGTCAGATGATCTGTATCCTTTACTGTTTCTACATATTTGTCCTTGTGACTGTTCAGAGACACTAATTTAAAAAAAAACCTTTGCGTTTATATACCAAAAGTATGTTACACCAAAACACTTATGTACAAACGACTACAAAAAAAGGTTATGAAGTCACTTTAATGGGAAAAAAGATAACATCCCCGTTTTGCCAGCATATGCTTACAACAGTCAATAAAATATCATCCTGTTAGCCAATGATATCTAAAGAGTTGATCAAAGGACACATTTTAAACATAAAAAAGTTGTACTTTATTAGATTGTCTGTGGAACTTTTACACACAAATATTGGGCAACTGTAAATAAGCATCACACATTTCAGCATGTACTTTGGTGTGGATATCCACCAGAAGACGCCTAGAGCTCAACCGATTCCAGTTATCACACCCACTGTTGCGCTGTTATTCACCGTAACATAGGAGTATCAGTCATGCTAGATTGGCTGCTCCCTGGTTGCATGTCTGACATATTTTTGCAGCTTAAACAGGAGTAAACACACCTTTCCTATGTCAACCATAACTGAAAAACAACAGCAGACTTGTGTGCAGGCAGGGAGCCACCAACACAGGACTGGAACGCAGGCTCACGGTCACACAGTCGAGCGCCTGGATGTATGCATGATTTACAGTTACGCAAGACTGCTTGCGTTGAGAACGGGCATCATGAGATTGACGATGGCGTCTGGCCTCGGGTTTGCTCTACTGTTTCCATTGTCATTCAGCATGCATGCAGCTAGGGTCCAGAACAGCACCTTTATAAGTTCTCATATAGCACCATTTTTTCATATATATATATATGTGTGAAGTTTGTCAGGACCCTACTGTTGGCATGCACAAACGTCAATTTTAAACTTCATATTTCTCCATATATGAATCCTACATATTTCAACCTTTTAAAAACATTACAAGGCAAATCAGGAATATTCATACTGTACCATACATGTTAAACAGAAACTAATACAGTACTCACATTAAAGAAAGTGCTACTAGACAGAACCATTTCTTTCTTGTTTTTGAGTCGTATAATATTAAAAGGCTCTACAGGAGGACACACTACATTACATTATCTAAAGGTACACAAAAACATCTTTTAAAAATTTCGCCATCTTTTAAAATCATTTACCAAACACTGACACGTCTTAATTCCAACTGCAAATGGTCAACACAAAGATAAAAAAGGAACAACTCAAGAAAGCTTGTGAACAACCACTCTGTTTTCTTTTTTTAGAACATCACATTACCCACACAACTACCAAGAACAAATACAGAAGTTTATGCATCTCTGCTCTGACATTTCCAGAACTAAAATATTTTACTTTTTGACTCTGTGTTATTGTTCATTTTATTTGCAAGATCATGTTATCGCATTTGACATACTTTTTTTCCCGTTTCTTTTGTTTTCTTACATCATGCGTACAAAATGTTACGTTTTAGAGATGAAGGCAATCTACGTTGGAGCAACAATTTGTAACCCTAAATTCAATCATTACAACCACAGTGTAATGATTTTAAGGCCTATGGGTTGACTTCAGTACATGTTATGCATAACAGTCCAATTTCATGAATTCAAGTGTTTAGAATAACTTGGATATAGCTGCAATACAATAGCATTTTGAGATGGCCTTATAAATTGACATAGCTGTTTCTTCTAACACTACAGAAAAATAGACAGCAGTCTTCCCAATAATTGCTTTTTAAAATGAAATCAGCCATTTTATCTGGGTGATAAAACTGTGTACACTAGCAATAATTATATACCACCTATACATAAAGCAAGAAAAACATCATACGAACACTGCTCTCTTCTGGTCATGCATTGCACATACACGTATAACAAGCATACTTCTACTCATTTTCTTTGTTGGGAACAAACCTGTACTCAGATTTTTAAAGTGCACACGGTTCATCCATTTCGCGCCAGCTTTTATACTGCTTCATAGGTAAAAGAAAATAACTTGCCGCTGCCATTCAAGGGTAACTTTATGAATATTTTGATGCCCTTGGAAGAAAAAAAGGGGGAGATAACAACTGCCTCATCGTTCCTACCTTCTAAATACAGGTAATCTGAATACTAGGAATTATGACCCACACTAGTATATTCTGCCTCCTATAGCAGCCCTTATTGTAAGAAATCTGTGTGCAGACAGTCATAGGAAACGAACCAACAATGAGAACAATACAATCACAGACTGAATACTTGGTGTCAGTGATACGCTAATCAGACACATCGCAACCAAATGTGATCGAAATAAACCAAGAAGTGCAAAGAGCAAACAGATGAATGCACTTCTGAAAGGCTGAGGTGTTCATTTGGGAGCACGATTGTCACTCTTCTCACATGGGGCACAAACGAAGGTCCTCTTTGCAGTGGTGAAGCAGCTCAAAGTGCTGTTTAAATAAAGTGCTTCCTGTAGGAGGTGTCTGTTATAGATCAGCATCTTAAAGGGTTAGTTCACCCAAAAATGAAAATTCTGTCATTAATTACTCACCCTCATGTCATTCCACACCCGTAAGACCTTCGTTCATCTTCGGAACACAAATTAAGATATTTTTGATGAAATCCGAGAGCTTTCTGACTCCTCCATAGACAGCAATTTAACCACCACTTTCAAGGTCCAGAAAAGTACGAAAGACATCGTTAAAATAGTGCCTGCAGTGGTTCAAACTTCATTTTATAAAACGACGAGAATACTTTTTGTGCACAAAAATTAAACAAAAATAACGACTTTGTTCAACAATATCTTCTCTTCTGTGTCATTCTCATACGCTGTTTACGTTCAGCGCTTCCAGGTTCTACGTCAGAACGCCGACTCATTATTGGCTGGCTCCTGCGTCAGCATCACACGCATGCGTCGTGCTGCTCACATGAACAACGTCTGCCAATACTGAGCCGGCATTCTGACAGAGAACCTGGAAGCGCTGAACGTAAAAAGCGTATAGGAGAATGACACGTCGACTATTTTAACGATGTCTTTAGTACCTTTCTGGAACTTGAAAGTGGTGGTTAAATTGCTGTCTATTGAGGAGTCAGAGAGCTCTCGGATTTCATCAAAAATATCTTAATTTGTGTCCCGAAGATGAATGAAGGTCTTACGGGTGTGGAATGACATGAGGGTGAGTAATTAATGACAGAATTTTCATTTTTGGGTGAACTAACCCTTTAACACTAACCCAGAGAACGTACCCATAATTCAGTCATATTCTGATACAAGATAAATATTCTCTCTCTCTCTCTCTCTCTCTCTCACACACACACACACACACACACACACACTTACAAACAGAGAAGAAAAGGTATTAGGTAACATCTGTTGATAGCTGAGAACTCAAAACGTATCAATAGAAGTGCTGAAACGAATTGCTTTTCCTGTCAGCTGGACAGTAATTACAGTACAAATAAACAGAAGCCAACTCCTAAAACCAACGCAAATATTCCTTTAGTTGTGCTTCAACGAGAAAACAACTGCCTAGATGCACGAATGTCATGCCTCTAAATGCTACAAGCCCAGAAAAAAGGTTTGGTAAAGGCAACTATAGTTAACATATGCTTTTTGTGTTTTTCATAATAGTACACTACTGCTTGTATTATATTCAATAGAAATTCAGTATGCAGAATACATACTGTGCATAGTATGCCCAATTTCAGTGTAGATTTTAAAACTGTATGCCAAAATCTGCAAAATCATTTCCCACAATCCAATAAATTGGGCATGAAAGACATCTGGGGATGCAGCTATTTGCTTGTAATTTGTTTATTTTATCCTACGCCATTTAAAAAAGGAATGATTATTAGTTATTAGTTATGCAGTAGGAAATATGTATGATAATATGTTGTTTTAAACACAGCTTGTTTTGAGCAGAATGACATCATGTCAAACGCATTTAACTTTTTTTTTTTTTTTTTAGATCTGTGTAAATCCATAATGCAACACCTCACATAACCATCCAAACCAAGCTATATTACATTCTGCTATTTAAAACAAACATAATTTAACAGCCCATTCATGTTCGCTTTGCTTTTGCACAGTTCTCGTTTAATCCCACTGACAGGGACTGATGAAAATAATATATTGCACACCTATCAAGAGTGATTCAGCATTTGTCTTGTCAGAGAGATGGAAAAAATCCATTATTTAAAGCCATGTTTAAACGCTTTTAAATAAACCTAATCTTGGTGTGTGCCTTCATTATTTATGCTAAAGCCACACAATGTCATATTTGATGCTCTATAGTTCAAGCACCTCATTAAATTGGATATTTTTCATTAGGCTAGTGTGTAAATAATTCATCCAAATAATGTAAATATTAAATGCACTTTTTGGTTTCTGATTTCAGATGGGGAAAGTAATGTGTTTGTGCAATGGCAAAGTGTAGCCGTTCTTTTGATCGTTGAGATGAAGTCAGACTTCAAACTTCAAAAGGGGGGAAAAAACCCTCACTTTGGACCATCAAAATACTCCAGCACTCGATCGTTCAGAACGAACGTGTGCAGTGTATCTCTGACATAAGTGCTTGATAAGATCTTGATTATTTGATTCCCAGCTCTGAGAAATTGCACAGCAGCCTCATACATGTAAAGCCTGGGAAGAAGCATTGGATGCAAGAGACCAAGTCCTAATGCTCTCATAAGCACGGTCTCTCTCACACACACTCTCTCTCTCTCTCACACACACACACACACACACACACTCACTGAAATACTGCACCTGTCCGGTCCCACACACACACTGCAACCCCAGCAGAGCCTCTCTGCACAGGGACAAGCCGTTTGGATTCTGCCTAGATTCATATCAACTGCAATAATGGCCATGAACAGAAGGGGCCGGACGGTCCGCTAGAGGTACAACTAACAAGAGAAAGATCAGAAACAGTAGTCTGCGTCAATCCTCGTGCTCCTCCGTGTCTGTCCTCTTCTCTTTATGACAGCTGAAGATGTGTCGCATCTCCTCCTCGTACCTTATGAAGTTCTCCCCGAAGCGCGCCCAGGCTTTCAGCGGGACGGTGATGGTGTTCCTGTAGGGCTGCCGGACCTCGCTGATCTTCAGAAACACGCCGAACCTGTTCGAGCCCACGTCGAAGTAAAAGCGCTTGTTGTCGACGCGGAACGACGCCGCCTCGGGCAGTTCGGGCGACTCGTCGTGGTTCCGCGCGCAGGCCCGCTCGGGTTCGTCGTCCCCGTAGTCGTCGATGAGCTGAGACAGCGCGTCTCGGAACTCGATGAGCCCTTGCGCGGGCAGCACGATGGTCTGCTCGATGCCCTGCCCGTAGTAACCCATGCCGCCGTGTCCTCGGGTGACGGTCTGCCTGATGCGCAGGAACCGGCCGCGCTGGTTCTCCTTCAGGTCCAGGTAGTACTTTCTGTTGTCCCGCTCGATGAACTCGCTCTTCAGCACCCGGTGCGTCTGCTCCTCTGATGCGGCGGAGCCGCTGGGAGACGCCGCTTGGTCCGCTGCTCTCCGGCGAGGTTCCAGCGCGCGGCCCTGGCCGTTGCTTTGCTCCTCTGGTCGGCGGTCCGGCGCCTGGCATCCTCGGAGCCCTATGTGCGCGTAGTAATCGATGAAGTCGCCCAGGCAGTAGCGCAAGTCGGGCGCCATGGACATGGATAGGGTGAGTTTGCTCTTGCGGATGTTGTCGTGTCTGCCTCGGCCGATCCACACCTCGGCGATCTTCAGGAAGCGGCCGCGGGTGCTCTGCTTCACGTCCAGGTAGAAGCGCTTCTTCTGGATGTCCACGCGCTTGGATGCGAGCTCCTGTATGTCTGATGCTTTGCTGCTCGCGTACTGCTGCGAGTATCCTGATGTCATCCTGCCTCTGCCTCTGTCCGTGCCCCTCCGGTGACTATCGGCCATTATCATTCACGGCGCTTCATCATCTCTCCGCTCTGTATTATTCCGCTTATCGACAACTCGAGCTCCGGCGAGTCTCCTCGACTGACCTGAAAATGGCAGCAGCAGCGGCTCCGCTTAAAACGGCTCATCGACTTCCTTTGTCCTGATGAAAGGTCAAGCGAAGCGCGGAGGCACGTACCGTTTGCACCATATTTTAAAAGCTCTTGTTTTTCGCCTCACCATCCATCTGACACATATTCCTGCCAGCTGGAGTGAGAGAGACAGCGGATCTCTATGGAGGGCGCCGCTGCTGTAGTGCGAATGAACCCAATGACCCACTCCCCCTCCCTCTACCACACACACAGGGGCGCGCACGCGCACGCTCCAGAACGCAGCTCAACTTAACTCACATAGTGCTTCTGCGTACTACAACACGCACTGCACTGCGCACGGCAAAGTATGTAGTAGTACATAGTATTATACTACTATAGTACATTATAGTATATAGTACATTATATAGTAGGCTATACTACCACATGTCGGTTTTCAATGGAAGCTCATTTCCGCCACATATGTAAAGAGTCGAAAATATGGCATACTAATTCCTAATTATGCCATACGTAGAAATTATGACATTAACCCCCTGATGTTGTTTGGTCATTTTAGACCGAAAAAAAAAAGATTTAAAAATCGCTACTTCATCGGAATGGTATGAAACTCGATGACTTTAATGGCAGTCGCTATGTGACGACCAAATAAATAGCCTAAATAAATAAATAAAATAAAAAATCGTGGATTCGAAAAAGCTAAATGGTCGTAAAAAAAAAAAAAAAAGTTGTTCAGACTTGTGTTGTTCGCGGTCAAAAATGACCACCATTGTAAATGATTAGGAAATAAGCAAAAATACGAAAATACAGAGATTTTTTTGTATAATCTACAAATCATCCACGATGTTAAAAAGTGCACAGCAAAGAAGGGGTGACACTCTAAAATATCAAGAGTGCAAAATAAAAACACTCTCCCACCCCCCCCCCCCCACCCCCCAACCCACACACACACGAGTGAACTATAGTGTGACTGTAACACAAAGGAAGTTTTTGCAAATGCGTGAAATAAAATCAATAATTCAGCCACAATGCAGTAAAAACACGAACACCAAGGAAGGGATTACACTCTAAAACATCAAGAGTACAAAACAGACACACCCACTCAAACACACACTCACTTACACACGTTCACAGACACACACACTCAACACACTATTATACACACACAAATGAACTGGTGTGGCTTTAACAATACTTAGCAAAATTGAGCCAGAAGATACGTCGGTTATCATCAGTAAATTTTTCAGTAAAATTGCTTATGTTTTTATTCATTTGTAAATCACGTTGTGTCTGCTAACCAACTAAATAAATTGTAACTAGAGAGAAGAGTGGCACTACCCACAAGAGGGATGAAGACAATCTCTTTTTATCAAGTCAGGTCTGCCTCAAAAACTTTCCTATCTACGAACCCTATATTATTCTGTGGACACTATTTAGACATCCAGCCATCGAGTGTCGACATCATATTTCGTCACCCCGGTAAGCAGGGAGAGGTCAGAGCATATTACAAGTGTCTGACATACTTGCAAGTTCACACACCTCTTTAATGTTACTTTTAGTGATCTCCGACTGACGAAGCTGGACATCATTAGTGCCAACATGAATAACACTCTTAGAGTATTTACGTTTAGCATTAGCCAGCACTTTTAAATTTGCAGATCTTGAAATTTTCTGAATGATATCAATCCACAATCTGACTTGTAATGCTGCCTCAATCATAATCACACCATGTTGGTTCGTTTGGCCAGAGGAGAACTGGTCCCCCTGACTGGTCCTGGTTTCTCCCAAGATTTTTTCTCCATTTCTGTGATAGAGTTTGGGTTCTTGCCACTGTCACCTCTGGCTTAAGTTGGGGACACTTAATATTCAGCAATATTATTGATTTGACTGCACTGGCACTATTGGATGAGAACTGAATGGAGCTGGATGATGATATCACTGTTTTCTACAGAGCTGCAGCTGAATTGAACTCATTTCATAATTGATGATCTTTACACAGTTATTGAACTGAACTGAATCAACACTGAACAGACTTCAGCTGAAAAATGACACTATTGTCTTTTTAGAGCTGCTTTACATCAGAATTGAACTCTGTTTCAGTCGCTGATCATTATTTTCCCGTTTATCACTGTAAAGTTGCATTGAAACTATCTGTATTGTATAAAGCGCTATATAATCAGTACATTCCTCTAAAAAGTAACTAGCTACTAATTACATCTTCAACAGTGTAATTAGATTACTGTACTAATTACTCTCTCTAAAAATGTTTGCATTACTTATTACTAATTACTTTCTAAATCCAATATCAACATCGACCATGTGAACAATACAAGGATAGACATGAAACTGTTTCAAATAAATAATATAAAATTGCTTAAGTTATTGTTGATCTGACAAAAGTATTTAAAGACAGGTTACATTGAAAACATACATTTTAACATTAGATTTTAAATTTTGATGCTAAATCCACTATTGTTTGTACACACTATTTAATATTAGCAGAAGTAACTGTTAAATTACAGAACAATTAAGAGTAATCCCTTACTTTACTTTTCAAGAGAAAAGTAATTAAATTACAGTAATTAATTACTTAGTTATGCATTACATCCAACACTAAATAAAGGTGACTTGACACAGAAACAAAGCTCATTTGATGCTGTTTTGACTGCTCTGTGTATGTCCATGCAAATAGTGAATTATATCTGATCCCTGTTCCATTCCCAGATTTAACCCTGTGAAGCACACATTATTCAGTTGTTTTACTTCAAACGAGAAACTTTCAGAATCTTTGTATTGAAGTATTTAATAGCTTTCAGATCATCTAGAACTCCTAGTAATTAATTACCTTGTAAACCCAGAATTTTAAGACTCTGATGTCATTTCAGACATCTTGCATTTGAGGTTGCAATATAATATAAAGTCAATGTCGATTTTTAGATAAGCAAACAATGCGCCTTATTTAACAACTGTAATGAACTTATGAAGTAACACACTATAATAAAGCATGAGTGTAAAATAATACAGATTGCATCAGTATCTGATGTGTGAAATTAGGCAACCTTCCTGTCACCACATAGGCCTATACCTCACATGCACCCCATAAAACACTAGTGCTCCTTATCGCCTTAAAACATGAACACATAAGTTTACAATAAGTCTTACAATCATTCATGAAATTTTATTTAAATTATCCTTGTGAATTTTTTATTATATCATTTTAAATAAAATATTCACAGTAGGACATGATGCAGACAAAAAAGAGAGTTTTCACTTTTGTATCCTATTGAATTTGAGTCAGCAGTCTATATGTTTAAGTACTCACATATCTAATATATGTGTCAGGAGCACAAAAGCTTTTAAAAAGCATAAACAAAATAGATTTGCAAGAGGAATTGTGACACGCATTTTTAAATGCATCTTCTTATGGTTATGATACCCTATTCATTTTTCAGTAGCCTATATATTAAGTGTTAAGCATTGTAACTAAACAGCTACAGTATGATGAACAATACTAGTTCCATGAAGACTTTGTTCACACAGATGCTTTACTTTAGCCAGTGTTACTTCATTGATATTAAACAAATAAACACTGCGCGTATGACCCTAAAACAGTAACGCCGCCAACGTGTTGATTTCACTCCAGTCCCACAGGTGGCGCTGCTCGGTGTTTCACACACGAATACAGCGCGGGAGAGTTTGGCTGAAGTAACTGGAAATGTTGCGTATAAATCTAAATTAATGTTTAACACAAACAGACAGGCTTTGAGTTTTCAAAGCTTTTAGAGGAATATAAAGTGCTGAATGAAATGCACAGACAGACAGCGGGACATTCAGCGCTGTGAGCAATAAACGCGTACTTTGTGTGTCATTGTAAGTATACGCAAGTCAGAAGTAATATTATTATCACACTATATGTCAAACGCATACTAAACAGTCATACTAGCACTGCTGTTATTATGTGCCGTAGTAGTTTTGTGGTGTTTTATTGTTAAAGACGGACGAAATGAAGCTGTAATGGGTGACAGGACTCTACCTGAATGGATGAATAACAAACCCCAAGAAGAACACGTGAGAAAACTCAACAATACAAACATACAGCACACATGAAAAACGTACACTGACCTGTTTACCTGAAATTTGCTCTTTTTTTCTTTCATACATGTGTCCTCTTCATTGGCATGTTGTGCATGAGGAAATGCTCTCTGTGTACCTGTGCTTTCACTAATGTGTATGTTTTCCATTGGTTGAGAGAGAGTAAAAGTCACTTATTTGCATTATTTACTGAGACACCTGCAGAACTATCATGCTCATATTCAAATAAAACCAAAGCACTGTTTGCAGGTCAACAGTCAAGAAATACTGGTTTAATACTGGTCTACTTATACCAGCTTATCAAATACACATCAATTTATAAATGCAGGCTGCTCAGATGAAACGTGTTCTGTAGAACGAAAGGTTGTGCTCCACATTTATTGAGGTTTATGTAGTGCAAGTCAGTTCAAAAGCTTTTCTAAAGTTTGACACAGCTAGTCTATAACATGATCTGAACGGTTTGCATGATATGATGCATTCATCGCATAGATGAAGTGTGTGTCTTGGCACTGAAGCTTGCAGTACTATGAATATGATATTTACATGCCACCTTTGACATGAACCTACATATTTCTGATTCTGTATCAGTCACAGCTTCAGTACACAAATCTTAAGGATTTTTCTAAATGTTCTTGTTATTTATATTTGGTTAACCAGTTTCAAGTAGAGAGGAAATAACTTATTTGTCTAAGCTGGTAAACAAACATGGTAAAATTAGAGTATGTTGCACCTGTATGAAAAGCACCTGGCAGGCCTTCATATTTTTATATTTTTCAATCTGACTGTCGTAGGATCATGTATCTCAGTGACAGCGCTGCCGTGAACATGGACTCTTTGGTTGTTTTGCGCCTACAGTTTTACTATAACAAATATGAATTGGCTTATTGTGTGTTTCCACAGACACCAGGAAGCTATAAAAAGAATGTTCTGGAGGATTTTCTTCCTTGTCTGGAATTTGGTGGGACAGTCATATACAGCCAGGAAAGACACGACTGCTCATTTTTATCAGAAGATTTAAGGTAATATATTTGGCTGAACTTTACAACTTTGTGACATTTTCATAACAATTAAGATGCACTACAAAGGATTTCTTCTTTAAAGGGATAGTTCACCCAAAAATGAAAATTCTTCATTTGCTCAGCCTCAAGTTGATCCAAACCTTCATGAGTTTCTTAGTTCTGTTGAACACAAAAAAATATATTTTGAAGAATGTGGGTAACCAAACAGTTTCTAGTCCTCATTGACTTCCATAGTATGAAAAAATAATCAGTAATCAGTCACTCTAATAATCAGTTTGTAATCAGACTAGTAGCACAGTGGGAATAAAAAAGCCGCATGTAACAACGTCAGTCAGAATGAATTGGCCAAATTGGCCAAATTTCATTCAGATTAAACCTTTTCTAATCCAATTGAGAGGACATGTAAACACTTGATTGGATTGAAAACCGAAACTGGAAAGTACTGTGCGCACACAAAATTAGCTGTTCTTCCTGTTGAGGACAGTGTCATAAATGAATTAAATGTCATTCTAAAATTCTCCTTCCACTCATTGTCTGTGGAGCACGATAACGTCCCATCAGACCTTGCTTTGGACTTGTTTTGGGCGCGGAAGGGGCGTTTTTTTTTACTGCTTGATAAATATAAGCAGCACACAGAACAAAGCTTCATGTGCTCGTTGTCTCCTGATTAGGACCCAAAATTAGTGATCGACCGATATTGATTTTTTTAGTACCGATAATTTGTGTTTATGTGCCCGATAACCGATATGCAGAACCTATATTTATTTACTGTTATACTTCTGTTTTTGACATGATTACAACACCACTGAACTGAACAAACCATTTTATTTATAACAATCACTCCCTCCTTGCATAGAAAACAAAACAAATCTTATTTATACACCAATAAATGGAGGGGTCTGAAAGTGCAAAAAATAAAAAAGTGCACTGTTACTAAACTGTTTTGAGGTAAAAACAAACAAACAAACAAACAGGTAAAATAAATAAAGCACATAAAAGTAATTCTAACAGTGTAATCTTTCAGTCATCTTAAAAAAAAAGTCTTGAAAATTAGTAGTCTTTCATGTTAATTTTAATCTTCATATTACAAAAATAATTTTATTTATAAAAAGCATCAGCAGCAACACTAATGTTAACAATAAGCAAAATAAATGTAGAATGTCTAATGTTTTCAAATGGAGAAAATAAATTAAAGACAGGAGTCATATCAACTTTGCAGAAATGTAATACTACAGTTTTAGTAGATTTATAAGCTGTTTAATAGGCTAAAGAGTGAAGAATAATTCGCTGGATAATGTTAAATAACTGAATAATATTCTCTGGAATATAACAAACAAAACATCGTAATTTATTGCATTTCTCAACTGGTATGTTATATCAGAATTATTAATAATGTTTTTGTTGTTCTAGATTATGAAATATCTACTGACAAAGCGCTGTTTATCTATGCATTTACACAGAACTATACTCAAACTGCGATCGCTCACGGAGATAATAATCAATTTCCATTGAGTTGTGTTTACTTGGATGTTTATTAGCGAATTAATGGTTATATAGTAAATGTTTATATAATTACGGTGTTTTAAACAAGTGAATCTCCTCCAGCACGGTGGCCGTGCTGGAGGAGCATTTCCTAAGCATCAACCCGCTGAGTGAACAGCAAAATGCAGACGACTTCACGAGACTAATGATAAGCATAGACAACAGAGAGAGAATTAAATTCAGCGCTTTTATTTCCAACATTGCTCATTCATAGCTGTATTATTTAATTCATGCAAAGTTATATCTTTATTGGGACAGGACTTGATGGATTATCTTATGTGACTCTGTGAGCTTGTCTCTATTTCTTAGAGACAAGCTGCATAAACTAGCTACATTTCTGGCATTTATGTAACACATCTAATTTGTGCATTAATGGCTGTTATGTTAAATAAAGTTTACTAATTACAGCGAAGCAGGTATTTTTTACTTTATCGTGCACGCCGTTGTCTCGTCTCCCCTCAGATGCGCTGTAATGGCGATCCTGTGCACAATTCTCAAAACACCCACAAGATGGCGGCATTTATCTGTAAATCCGATATTACAAAACCGATATCCGATTATGGTAAAATGCATAAATATCGGGGAAAATATCGGTAAATCGATATATCGGTCGATCTCAACCCAAAATAGATAAATATTAAGTCTGCTCTTCAAAACAAAGAAAAGAAGCAATGTAGGAGAATGGTTAGTTTGCGCAAACAGCTTGAAAATATATTTGTGCAGTGAGCACATGTCAAAAAATCTATTCAGATTTGAAGCTTGTGATATACAACAAGCACATCAACCTGATTGCTTTATTTAGCATTCATGTAAACACTACATTCGGATTTATGAGTTGGAATGATTTAATTCCGATTGAAACTTTAGGTGTCCATGTAAACGTAGCTACTGTTTGGTTACCCACATTCTTCAAAATATAGCTTATATTTTGAACAGTTTCTGATCCCACATTGACCTCCATAGGATATTTTTTTTTTTCATACTATGGTCAATGAGGACCAGAAACTGTGAGTGCTTCTCATTTTTTATTTGTGCATCCTCGTTTCCTTTCCTCGCGTCTTAGCTCCACCACCTTAGGATGCGAGGGATGGATACACCTGTGTATCCTCGCTCATGACACCTCAGGAAGCTTCCTCACTCCTCATTCCTCACCTCCTCTTGGTACAATTAAAGAATTGAGATGTCCTTTAAGATGACTGAGTTCGATTGGTTTCCAGGTCACGTGCTGGAATTTTCATTTTTGGGTGAACTATCCCTTTAAGTGTTTGTTAGAAAATATTTATAGAGCCGGTACATAAAGAACAGTGTTAAAAACCATGTTCTTGTTTCGAGTCACTAGTTTGGCAAGTCTAATAATGATTTATATTGATTTATAACCAATAAAAGAAGGCTGTTATATTGACAGATATGCTACGTACTTGCTCAGATGACATCTTTTTCTTTATACACTTCTTGTAGGACTTTGTTTTTGCTATGGTAGAGTTCCACAGTGTTTATTTTACAGTTTTAAATTACATTTTATACTTAAATTCTTCTTACCATAATGCAAAAAAAAATTTCTGTATGTACATGTTTTTCTGCTTGTTTAGCTCTAAAATTTTGGTAAAAATGTTGGCCCAATGCTGAAGGATCAGGTCTGTTCATTCAGTCCTGTGTAGATTTGACCCATACAGTTACTGATGTCACGATTTCTCCAGCTAGTCTGCTGTGAATGAGTGTGGATGAACAATGTCTTGTAACCTTCCCTGTCTCTCCTTATATTTGGCTTTCATGTGTCTTATCCAGATCTGTTCTGGAGTCGGGTTCTGTGGTGGGATTTGATCTGGAATGGCCGCCCAGCTTCACCAAAGGGAAGACAAAGAAAGTGGCTGTAGTGCAGCTGTGTGCATCAGAGGAGAAATGCTATCTGTTTCACATCTCCTCCATGTCAGGTGAGCTCAGGTAGAAGCTGCCTGTCATTGTTCAGTATTACCTGATTATCTGCTGACGTACGTCTCATCATGCCCCAGGGTTTCCTCCTGGCCTGAAGGTGTTTCTGGAGGATGAGAGCATCATGAAAGTTGGAGTGGGAATTGAGGGTGACAAGTGGAAGTTATTATCTGATTATGACATCAAATTGAAGAATATTGTTGAGCTCTCTGATCTGGCCAATGAGACGGTATGCTGTCTTAGTATTTATAGATATATTTCATCATATGGTAGTTTCAGTATTTTTTATGGTGTGAAACCCCTGCTTTTTTTATTAGTAGAGTTTGAGGAATCAAGTGTCACTATTACTGGTGCTCATTCTTGATCAAACCTGTAACACTCAGAATTAAACTCCCTGCAGGAATGATTCCTCATATCTTGTGTCCTGTTGAGGAGAGATGTGAAGTGATCACACTTCACCCGGTAGATGATGAGTAATGGATAATGTACAGTTAGACAGTCATTATCACAAATAAACCAAGGTGATCAGGGGTTTATTTTGCAATAATAACTGGCTGACTGTAATTTGTCTTGCTTATTACATGGCAACTGACCAAATAAAAATTACGAGGCAGTGTTGTTAATGTTAGCTAAAATTAAAACTATAATAGAATTAAATGATAGAATATAATTAAAAATTATAATAGTTCAAAAATAAAAGTTAATTCAAAACATTAATGAATACTATAATAGTAATAATATATAAACAATAATATAAATAATACTAGTTAGCTAACATCATGTATAGGCACAAATAATGAACATGTTAAAGCAATTTTTACAAGTTATGATCATAATGATTACAATATATAGAAAATTTGGCAGTTTTGTATGTTGATTCATAGTTTGCATCATCAGCAGTCCTGGCAGCATAACAATGATGGCGTCAAGAAGATGTTTGTTTGAAATGAGAGAGCAAGTCAGTGGTGTGATGTGAGAGACATGAAAGTAGATATATACTGTACACTACAGCATTTCCAGGCATGACTGTGAATGTCTGGAAATATCTGCCTGCTGGATGACACAATTGACCAATCAGTATCAAGTTTTCTATTAAGCCAGATAATAAATCTCACAGACAAGTGTTGAAGGAGGTACTCCAGCCATATCTACAGACCTGGGGCCATATTCACAAAACATCTTAAAGCTAAATGTAGCTCCTAACTTGCCAATAATCGCTGTATCAGTCCTAAATTTAGGACTCCTAAATGTTTCCTCTAAGAGTATTTCACAAAGCATTTTAGCACTAAAACTAGCTCCTATATCTCTGAAAAGTTAGGAGTAGTCATGCATCGTCGTCGGCATCGATAGCCTTGTGGGCAGCTTGGGTGAGCCGAGTTTGAGTTCCGAGTTTGAGTTCCGAGTTTAAATAAATAAGAAAATAATGTCCTGGCAGTTGTTTTCACTTGGTTACACTTACAAATGATCGAATAGAGTAAACGAGTGAAATAAGCGTATTTGACATGCTGTCCGAGGGGAATTTAGTTCAAACCCAGAGTACTCCCCTGTATCCCCGGCTGGAAATAGGAACCAGCCAAGAGTGAGGAGTTGGGGTGGCGGAGGGATGCAGAAAACTGTCAACGTAACTAGGTGAGTCGGCATATATATGCCTCCTCTTGAGCTGATTAGGTAGACCATTTGAACCTTCTCCTCCCGAACTTTGTTTATATCATTTGTCACTTGAATTCTGCAATCTCTCGAGAGGCTGACAATTAGCTGAACATATACTTAATTACTGACACTTAGCCTTTATTTGAATATGGCAACATTAAAACCTTTATTTGAAATGGCAACATGATATCTTGTTCTACAATATTTCTATTATTAAATCACTGACAGAGACCTCTCCCCTATCAGC
Organism: Mylopharyngodon piceus; assembly: GCA_039654765.1. Taxonomy (NCBI): domain Eukaryota; kingdom Metazoa; phylum Chordata; class Actinopteri; order Cypriniformes; family Xenocyprididae; genus Mylopharyngodon; species Mylopharyngodon piceus. The sequence goes on along the minus strand of CM077438.1, from coordinate 28,482,287 downwards.
CAATCACTGTGGGCATAGTTAGTAAGTGTACTGACATCATCCATAGCAACGAGGTCAACCCTGCCCTTACTCTTAGACTTCTCTCAATTCCTTAGTAAAAGCTGGTCTCAGCAGCTTTGTGAATAGGTTTTAAGAGAAAACTCTTAGCTAATAATTTTTACTGCTATTCAGGAGAACTCTTAGTGGTAAGATCAAATGTTTTGTGAATACGGCCGCAGAATCGCATAAGACTTGACTCTTTTGACTTGAGCCAAGAAACCACTTAACACCTCCGAACACCCTAGCAACCACATAGCAATGCAGTAAAAACATTCAGAGCCCCCTGCAACAACTCAAGCATCATGGCAGTGAGAGTTGAGAGCTGTGAAGCAATTTTGGCATGAAACAAATACAAATAACAAACGTTAAGTTAGGCCTGGGCGATAAAACGGTAACGTTATCGATATTTATCGACAGTACGTCTTAATCGATAACGATAGAAAAAATGTTAAATATAACTCTCGATATAGTGTCACTTAAATGTAAACAGACATGTAGTTCGGTTGCATGAACAACTCTCAAGCTCGCTCTGTCCCTGGGTCACAAACAGACGCGCTACGAGTGACACGCAAACAAGTTGCTGTGGAGTTCAGCTGCGCAATCGCCACGTGAAATCAGAACACAGAAACACATGAAAATGAGTGCTGTACCTGCCGGCGACGAGGAGATTGTGAATAAAAAAGTACATGTCAGCTCGTCAGTGTGGCAGTTTCATGGTTTCCTTACGTCTTACATTTGATCTACTTCAAAGTTCGTCTTGAGAGAGCAGTTGTCATGTCGGTATAAACAGCTGCACAGTGTTTTCAACCATACAGTATCTTTATTTCTGTGTTACAAATATTCAAATGATCACAGAAATACCGATAAAAGTTTATAGTTCAGATATAAATATTAATGTCTATGTTATCGATCAAAATTGAGCAAATCAGCTTCTGAAAGAAACTTAGCGCTGAAAACGACGCATTTATCGATTACATTGTTTTACTACCAGGTGGCGACAAGTGACTGTTAAAAATGTATTTGACATTGAATCTTCATTCAACAGATTCTTTCAAATACACTGATTCATCCAGTAATGAAACAATAGTATTTATGAGTGAGTCATTGAATCATACATCCAAACAGATTTTTTAAAAAAATAATTCAAATAAATTAAAATTTTTAAAATAGACTGCAGCAATTAATATTTTGTCAGAACCTCTAATAAATTAGGTTATTTCGTTTAGTTGTCATTCAGAATCGTGATCTTAGTTTAACAAAACAAAAAAGTTTCTCAATTTATCTAGAATTGTGGAGCTCTAAGTTTCTTTAACGCTTATTTATTTAATCTTCATATAAAATATAAGAAAGATTTGTTTACATTTTATTTTTTATTTAAAATTATTTGTTGTTTACCTTAATTACAAATGCATTGGTTAAATTCAAATTTTTTAAAATGTATTAATTTTTTTTTCAATAATTATCGATATACCGAACAATATGAAACATAATTTATCGTGATAAATTTTTTAGCTGTAAGTTAAATACGTTTATTCAGTGAAGCTCATTGTCCTTGATATGTGATGAAAATAAAATCTTATAGTTAGTTAAAATGATAAAAATCTTGTATTGCATAGAATGAAAGTTCATGCTGATTTTGAGTGAGATGAATTGACGTTTGTGTGTTGGTTGTTTTATTCAGCTGAGATGTTGTGAGAAGTGGAGTTTGGATGGTCTAGTGAAGCACTTGTTGAAGAAGCAGCTCTTCAAAGACAAACTTGTGCGCTGTAGTCACTGGGATGACTTTGGTCTGACAGAAGACCAAAAGAGATACGCTGCCACAGATGCTTATGTGAGTCCAAATAAACCATAGCAGTTTAAAAACAGTAAAAGGGTAAAGTTGTGGTGTGACAAACTAAACACTGTCTAAAAATATTTGAACAGTATTTTTTGCAGGACTAATTTTTTTTTACCACTTGTTCTTGCAAAAAAAAAAAAAAAATTATGACTAAAATGACTAAAACATATGACTAAAATGGTGAAAACATAAATAGAAATAGTCACTTACAGCACCAGGATATAATCTTAAAAGTATTTATGTATTCATATAAATCAGATCTTTACATCTTGATGCAAATAAATCTAATAATTGGCTTCATTTTCCTAACAGGCAGGTTTGCTTATTTATCAGAAACTACAGGAAATGATGTCTGGTGAGATCACTTATTTTCTTGTTAGTGTTGTGGCTGAGCTATTGTTATGTACCTGCATGTAATGACGATCAAATAATGTTTTGGTCCTAATGTTTTAACCTGCACTATATGTCATATTTGTATTTCTACGTCTGTCTTTCTGGACACTTGCTCTGTGTTCATTTGCCAATAGGTTGTTCAGGATCCTCAGTGCTCGGGTTGAAACAAAGAGTTTATCAGATAGCTCGTGATCTTAAAGATCTGGCTGATCATATTCCAGATGAACTGGATTGCACAGACAGGTCAGTTTATTTTCCTCTAAGGTCCAGTAATAATGTTAGTCAAGCACCTCTTCACATGTCAAATGAAGATCAGTGTTTTGTTGCACTTACACTTGAGTGTATGCTTGCACTATTTTACTCTTATAATTAGTTAAATACCAACTTCTTGTACCTTCTGCCTCAACATTACCTCACCAGGGTTTTTGTGGGTCTTAAAAGAGTCATGACATGTGATACCAAATTTGCCTTGATCTTTTGACATATAACAGGTCTTTGTACCATTAAAACATCCTGCAAGTTTCGTAGCTTAAAATGTCCTCCTCATTATAAACAAAGCATTTATTAAATCAAGCTAAAAAAAAAAAGCTCATTTGGATTTTGGGTGACCTGTGACATCCTACGGCAAATACATTTGCATATGTCTGCCTCCAGAGCAAGACATTGATGAATAGTTATACATCATCGCACCATAGGCCCCACCCACTGGCATCCAGTCGCTTAACGGCTGAAATTTTTCCTACGCTGGATGAGAGCGTCGCATCAAAATCAAATAGAACCCATTATAATCATTGACACTGTCTACACTGATACAGTATACAGATGCACGTTCAATTTCTGACATACTCCACGCACTTGAGTCTGGCTGACAACAGGACAAATGGAAGAGTGAAAGAACGTTTGCTTTGACGCGTCCGGTTTAAACAGTTCGTTTGCGTCTCTGTACAGTTTTCAGAAGGATCCCAGCTCCGGAATTAAGTGAATGGTTTATTTTAATGCCGTCCCGGATCATGTCTGAGAATTTTATGTTTGTTTGAAGCATTTTGTTTTGTAAATGTGACGCAGTGCAATGAAGAGTTTGCAAAGCAACTTTTGTTGAAAGATGAAGCAGCCCACTGTATTGGATCTGCATCACGAACCATAAGAAAATGATTTCACAATGCTTTGTCTGTAAATGATGGTTTTATATGGATAATGTTTTCAAAACACTTACTCGCGTGCAATAGTGAGTGGGTGTTGATACTGTTTCCTATGCAGTGACGTTAGCCTATCATAACAGTGGCCATTTACTGACAAGCCTTAAAGGAGCCGTGCCTTAAAAACGGATCATTTCGGACAGAGGATCAAAATGAGGGTTAAAAATAATTGTTTTTCCACGTATATTTGTTTTTGTGTGTGTGTGTGCAAAAAACTTTATTAACATTATAAGTGAACCTCAAGGAACAGATTGAAATAATAAAAATTTCATGACCCCTTTAAAAAGGTCTTAAAAAGTTTTTATTCACGCTTACTCAAGGTAAGACCTTAAAAGGTTTTTAATCAGAGCAGGAAGTCTTAAGCCCTTGGTATACTTCATTTTTTTTACGCGTACGCTAGTGTACGCGCACAGTCGAACGCGCAGCCTTGAAAAGTATACTTCATTTGACTCGTATGCAATACACAGGTGTTCAACGCATGCACAGTTTTGAGCAATCTCTCGCCACGAGTTACAACCCATGTAAACATCTTTGTATTCTTTCATGCTAGAGTTGTACAAGTGAGGGTACTTTCTAACCTCTTCGCACAATCTCTCGTCTGTGTAGGCCTCGATTGTCGCTGTAGCTTGCATGCATTCCAGTCTGTTATGTTTATGCAGTTTTTCTTTGAATACCTCGACACCCCAGGGCACGGTTGCCACCTTGTGGATAAACTAATTGCTGCAAAAAAACAAAAAATCAAAAAATAAATTAAATGCACAAGTGCAACCTGCGCGTACAAGTAAGCGACGTTACTTGCGTACGTGTCCCTTGCGCACGTGTAAAAAGTGAAGGATACTTTGGCCTTTAAATTGATATGGCATTAAATGTTGCATGCATAGCAATAAATGAATTTTTTTTACTTTTTTTTTTTTCTTTTCTCAATACAGATATCTAAACCTCTTTAAATCAAGATACATTTACTTGAGGTGCAAATGTAAAATGAAGTCTTGAAAAATGTAACAAAATGAGGTGAGTTTATGCTTAAAACAAGTACAAAATATTTGTCAATGAGTTATAAAAATTTCCTTTAAATTAAGTTTGTGTATTCTTGTTTTAAGCATTAAAGGTGCAATATGTAAAATTTTCTGTCCACTAGAGGTTGCTAGAGGCCTATTCAAAACAAAGGCGTAGCTTGATGACACCAAGTTTGAGCGCGGAATCTTGGGACATGTGGTCTTCACTTCACAGCCGGTGGAAAATAATTGGGATAGGACTCGGAACAGAAATCATGTTCATGGATGCGATTATTCAAGGCATACTGTAGTATGAAGCAGAGCAGGACTGAGTGTTGTGGGAGCTGAACGAGTCCGCTGGAGCGATTGCGCAACACACAGCGAGCAGCGGAACTTTTATTATGCCGCAGTTGCCGGTGCTGCTTCCGCTTTTCCGGTCATGAGTATAAGGTAACGCAACTCTGTTTATCATATTAGATACATTTGAGTGTGTTGAAAATGATGTTATAACGTTACTCTGTGCGTTCGCTCGGCGGCTGCTGTGAGACACTTGTTGAACACTGCAGTAAGTTAGATCGATTTTAGAATATCATATTAAATGCTGGATGGCTTGTGTTGATAAATGGCATGGAATTAATTTTAAAACATATTGTATGATGGAGAAAATGCTGTATTACTGTTACTAAAAATAAAGCTGCATCTGATTATGCTGTTAGCTACTTGACAAAATAGTGTTTTTCTCTGAGGCATGGTAAAGCATGGTACTCGCAAAAAATCAAGAAAATTAGATTTAAACAAAAAGACTAAACGTGTTGAGCTATATAACAATAATTAGTTTTCTTTCTATAAATATATCAAAACAGTTGTTCCCTTGTCTATTAAAACATGTAATATATTAAAGCGTCTTTGGTGTTCCCATGGTTTCTACAAAATAAAACCGGAAACCGAGGATAACACGGGTATGACGCAATTGACAGGCGACTCCTCGCACGTCCCGGAGCCTTGGTTAAAATTACAATTTTCTTGAAATTTACAAATAGTTGGAAACATTTGGGATATTGTAAGTACTCAAGTGAACAAAATATATAACACTGGCCTAGTGGTTTTTGGATATTTTACTGCAAAATTCTTACATATTGCACCTTTAACTCACTTCATTTCGCTTAAAACAAGACTTTAGACTTCATATTTTATGTCATTTTGTATTTCTAGTAAATACATCTTGATTAAAGAATCTTTAGACATTTGCACTGGAAAACAGACAAAGATACTGAGGAAGGACATCACTTTTGTGCAGTGTGATCAGAATCTAAAGTAAAAGATATTTCCATATTCTAGTGGTTGGGAGCAGAGGTGTTCAAGCTACTTGTTTTGTAAAATGAAATAAAAAGTAATGGATATCTGTTGGAAGTTGTATTTTCAAACTCTGAAATGTTGCTAATACAACTCAGTGTGTTTGCTCTTAGGCATTTACATTTAGAGAACATGTTGACGTATTGTGTTCCCTTCAATCTATTCAGTTTATTTAATTTATACAGACCATCAGATGATTCTATAGTTTTTACCATCAGGCTATGATTCCATCCAGTCAGACTCAGAGATCAAACATGTTTGATATTTTGAGCCGATCTCGTAGTATATGATGATTGACAACTGTACAGTGCAATTATGCATTTGTCAGTGTTGGTTAAATGACTTTAAACAAACTCCATTTCAAAGATCCTGTTGCTTTATACAGCAGTTAGTTTTGGTCCTGGAAACAGATGCAGGTGTAATGCATTTTGAGAACAGAAGCCAGTATCATGAGGAGTATCTTGGAGAATGCAGACACAAATATACAACATAGAAGGGCTATTCAACTCTGGTCCAGGAGGGCCACTGTCCTGTTTGATTCTAACACTAATCAGAGCTAAACTCAGCAGGACACGGCCTTCCAGGAGCGGAATCAAATAGCCCTCCAATCATGTATTGAATTTTGTCACAATGTGTGGGCACAATTAGGAAAGCCAAGCGTAAAGTGAATGTATAACCATGCTTGAATTTTGATTACAGTATGCTAATACTTCTAGTCTTTATTCAGTGTGATTGTGAAGACACACTCATTGTCCATCTGAAATTCTCCATGTGCATCAAATCCTGCATTTTTCTTAATTTTTGTTATACAAGCGTTTAAAGTACTCTCTTTCAAAAATGGCATTTCATGGCATTTTCAGGCTAATATGTTTCCATCCAAAGTTGCGAATTTAACTTGTGGGCAAATTTAGAATATCGCATCAAACATTTGCGAATAAAGCACTGTTTCCATTCACTTCCTGATAAACTGCTGCTAAATATCACTAAGAAAAATGGAAGTTGCTGCATAGAAGCCACTGTATATAATAATTTTCGTATATAATAAATTATTTGCGCCTCAGAACACGCAGATGAAACGCAGTCATGTTATCAGATGCCTGGTGTTTGTGAATGCAATCGTGTAAGGTGCTTCAGGGAGGGAATTAAACTGAACCACTTTAACAATAGACTTTGCTCAGGCATTTCAGAATGACCAAAACCGAGATCGGTCCGCTGGTTGGTCCAGTTATGCCGTCCCGTCGCAAAGTCACGTCTTTTTTGATGCGCATCAAGGAATTTATTTGGTAAAAGTGTTTCCATCCTAGTTGATGTGCATGTTTTCGTATCACATAAAAAATGTATCAAACTCAGTTGAGTGCATAAGTTTTTTATGCGCATTTTTAGAATTTAAAAGCATCTTGGCGTTTACATCCAGCTTTTTTTATGCGATATCCCAAAATGCGCATAAAAATAGGTGGATGGAAACATTTTGACAGACCTGAAACCGTAATTTCCCTTGATATGAGCCATGCTTGAAATGTAGAGGCAAAAGTTTGACATTGATTTAAATTTAATTCTCCCTGTGCTTGATTATTGTTAAGATTATGTGAGTTATGATGTTAAAGTGATTTGTATGATTTTGCAGTGCTGAGAGACTAGTGGATGATCTGTCTCAGACACTTGCATCTCTAAGATGCGTTTTATCGAACGGCAACAAAACGGCTGATGGGTCAGTTGAAGAACAGTCTTCTCTATATCACAACCTCAACGATACCAAAACTAGGACATGTCATGAAGGAGTTTCCACATCTTCTGAAGAGCAGAGCCACAGTCAATCTAAGGAAGAGCCTGGCAGATGCAGTCCGAGCGAGGGTGTGATGTCTCTGGATATCTCCGAGTATGAGCTGCAGATGCTGGAGCAGCAGGCCAGACAGGAGCAGGTGGAAGAGGAGTGTATCTTAGCTTTCCAGGTGAGCGCTACATTCAGCTCTTCTGTGTTTAATCTGTGTCACTTACTGATGCTTCATGATTGTTATGGTTTCCTTCAGACTCAGCAGGCATCAGCCCCCAAGACCTCTAATGACACGGAGAGTGATGAAGAGTTTGATGATGAAATGATGAAGGTGAAAGTGAATGCAGCTCAGTTTATGTTTTCAGGTGATAGCTGCAGAGTGATTGTTTACATACTGCAGCAGTAAAAAACATTTGTCCCATTTAAGATGAAAACTTTTCATTTAGTCACCCTTATGGTTGTTACTAAAGCAGCAGTATGAAACTTTTGACTCTCTATCGCCATCTCTGTTTGAAACACATCAGTGCGGATCTGTCATTGCATATCAACATAACAATAAGAAGTACGTCCTAGTAGGAATATATCCGAAAAAATGTCATCTGAAGTAACATATCTGCTGCAAGTTTTATTACATTTTTGTTCCTGAAGTCCACCCTTCTGCTGAGATCAGGATAATCATGATTTTTTTTGGATTAAAGCTATCCCAGTCTTACTAAAATGTTTTGAACAACACAAACTGACGATTTGATCCAGATCACATTTCCCAACAGCTCAAATTACAAATAATTTTTATAAGATTACTATTGCAAATCGGTTAGGAAATCGGTTACATAAGACATCAGTGTTCTAAACCGTTAAGAAGTTTCTCAACACTGATGTCTTATGTACTTCCTCAATAACTGATTTTTGTTGTCTTTTAACCAAAAAAAGTTACATACTAAAGCTTTAAAGCGAGTCAGTCAAGCTCCAAAAATACCATAAAGAGCCATTAAAGATAGTCCAAAAAACTATATGGATTTGGAAAGACATTAGGGTGTGTTAAATGATTGTAGATTTTTCTGAAAAGTCAAGATTTACTCAAATAGTTTGATTCTTAGTTTCCAGGAGTGAGTCTTTAGTCTTGTCATGTCTCTCTTCTGTTGTTCGACAGTGTGCTGATGACATAGAAAAATTAAATGATGGACATGGTCATGAGAAACAGACAGATGTCCCACAGTCTGGTGCTGATGATGATGATGAGGATGTTGAGGAAGATGAGGAAGAGGTGTTTGGTAAATTTTCCGTCCATCGTGAACATGAATTGCCTTCCCAGATTAATATTCAGTTAATTATTTTATGGTTATGTAATCTTTGACTGAAGACGTGCCTTGTTCAGCTTGAATGTTATTCATCTTATATGAATATATTGCTCTGTCCAGAGTTTCAGTCTTAATGTTAGTCAGCAATATTGTGAGAAGTTTTGATACTTAATTTTTTTTTTATATTACTGTATAAGAAAAATCTAGAATAAATACAAGAAACAAAGCTTTTATCTATTTAAATGTAAATGATGCATGATATTGTAAATAACACATTGTCAGGTTTCCTTTTATTTTAGGTTGAGTTATATTTATTTTGTAATTATTTTGATTTATCAGTATGCTAGATTTTGTTTGTTTGTTAACAGCAGTTTTAAATTTCAATGAACTTGTTTGTTTCTGTTCAGATTCAAGTATCCCACAACCAGTTCCTGAACAAATTAAATGTCTGAAAATGTACTTTGGACATCCCAACTTTAAACCGTAAGTTTTGAAACCCAAGCAGTCTTGGTGTGTCTTTTATATGGTTGCTTATGATTATGTCATTTTTCTGTAGTTGTTAATGGCATTAGCACACTGTTTGTTTTATATGTGATCTGTCATATGATGCTCATGGTTTTTCAGGGTTCAGTGGAAAGTGATTCAGTCCGTTCTCACAGAGAGGAGGGATAATCTTGTTGTCATGGCAACTGGTATAACTTTTTCTTGATCGTTGAAGTTATGAGAGCTTTACTAAATGATCTTGAAGTCTTTATAGTTAATTTTCTAAGTAATTGTTCATTTTTGTGTATGGTTTAATGGCATTTAATGAGTGTACATATTTATGATACTGTACAGATGAAATATATCTGCATTAGAGATTTACAGTGTTCAGGGTTAGATATCATTCTGCATGATCTACATTTCTTAGCTCTGTTGTGAGATTAGCGTTTATCAGGTGATAGCTATTCTAGCTATTTATATCTCAGTGAAGTATTTAGAAGGTGTAGACTTTAGCCATTATGCATCTATGTGTTAAATAGTTGAATGTGAACTATATTATCGCCCAGCTAATCTGCTAAATCCAACTATAAGACATGAAGATATTAAGATATTATAAACATTTAGATCATGATTTTCTGTAAAGCTGCTTTAAAAACAATGTGTATTGTGAAATGCGCTATGCAAATAAATTTGACTTGACTTAGTTTGTGTTCAAACATCTGCTCACATGAAACGCTGTGTTGGCAGGTTATGGGAAGAGTTTGTGTTTCCAGTTTCCTCCAGTGTACTGCCAGAAAATCAGTGTGGTCATTTCCCCTCTCATCGCCCTCATGGAGGACCAGGTGCTTCAGCTGCAGTACGTCATATTTCTGACATCATTCATGAAATGCGAATTGCAACTGACTTTACTACCGTATTGTGACGTATTTCAAGTTATGACATTTTGAATGTGCATTCAGGGCTGTAGTTGATTTGGATGTGTAGTGGATTGGTCAGCCTGTAGATGAAAAGTCTAAATACGACATTAATCAGATATTTTAGAATAAGAAATCCCATGGCAGCTCTAGGAAGAAAATTGTGTGTTCGTTAATGAGATAAATTAGTGTGATATATCAATGGAGGTCTCATTCATTAGTCTTTCATTCGTCTTTGTGTTTGTGCAGTTCACAACCAGGGGGCCGGGACCCACTAGGGGACTCCTCAAACTTCCAAGCCCCCACCCCCCAAAAATATATCAAATAAGACAAAACAAGCTTTAAAAAAAAGTTACAACAGCTAAAAATCAATATGTAAGCTGAAATTCATTTTAATTTGTTCCCTCAACATCTGCCAGTTTTATTTACGTACCAGGATTCTCTCAATCTGTATATATGCAGCAATTTTAAAAGCGTGATTTCTAGACCTGAAATTTTTATAATGAATATACATTTTTCTACTTATTTCAAGCCAAAAAAAAAATATATTAAATAATATTTTATTTTATAGCTCTTGGATTAACATTGTGTGTTCGTTAATGAGATAAATTAGTGTGATATATCAGTGGAGGTCTCATTCATTAATCTTTCATTTGTTTGTGTTGCAGAATGTCAAACATCCCTGCTTGTTTTCTTGGATCTGCTCAGACCAAAAACCTATATGAGGAAGTGAAGAGGTAAGAGGCTGGTTTGCATGAAATACTTTTTAGGCACTTGACATGTCTTGTGATGTTACATGCTATGCTCCATCTAAAAAAAAGATTAATAATGGGGAAAAAATAGAATATTAAGCAGGTACTATACAGGATTTAAAATACAGTGGCAAGTGAAATCTTAAGCTTGTATTTAAGCTTGTATTCGCCGATAAACACTGATAAACTAGACTCACAAACATAGAAATCATCAAATATAGCACAACTGTGCTTGCTTGACGAGTGCGAACCAATGAAGTTTGTTCTCGTGCGCCAAACAAAGAACAGTTGAGCCTTCTGTTTACCTGATTTGATGAGCTCTATGTATGTGTGTTGATCAGTGTTAAATCTTCATATAAATCTTTGGTTTCCCTTCAGAAGACCTTGATTAAACTTCTCGATATGTATATTCATATGGATTACTTTTATATGGATCTCTATATGAACTTTTTAAAGTGTCAAAGTTTTGGGCAATGGACTTTCAATAGAAGGACAGAAATCTTCATTTGTGTTTCAAAGATGAGCATAAGTCTTATTGGTTTGGAATGACAAGAGGTGAGTAAATGATGACTAATTTTATTTCTGGGTGAACTATCCCTTTGATACATACATTTGTGTTCTCTTCATTTTGACCCAGAGAGGATTTTTCTGAAAATGCTAGTTAATGTTATCGCATTAGACTAAAAAGCAATACAAAACCTGTATAAAAAAGTTGATAAAAAGATTTAATCCAGTATTTGGTGATAATATAGCATAATGACAGATTTACAAGCAATTTTCAACATAGCACAAGGACATCTAATAGAGATGCTGTGGAATGACCTTGAGAGCCAGTGACCAATTTAATCACATTTTATGACCAATTAATACAGAAAACCAACTCTTTCCAAAGGGTTCACATACTTTTTTTTGCCACTGTATATTGTCCCTCATACATTCATTAATTGTGACATGGCATCTTGAGGTGGATTAAAAATGTAATTGGACATTTAAACTATCCAAGAATAGTTTCACTAAAGATGATTCAGTGATGTGTATTCAGCCACTGATGTTTCTTTTCCTGTTGTCTCATCTTCAGGGGTCATTTCCGAGTGGTGTACATGACACCTGAATTCTGCTCTGGGAATATTCCTCTGCTAGTGCAGCTTGACAGGACTGTTGGTAAAGCAAACAGGAAGAAATCAAATGATGTTTGAAATGATTCAGTGCTTCAGTCTAACTGAGGAACTTCTTTACTGTGCGTGTGTTTGTAGGTTTATCACTGGTTGCGATAGACGAGGCTCATTGCATCTCTCAGTGGGGTCATGATTTCAGAAGTGCGTATCGTGAACTGGGGAAACTCAAGCAAAATCTCCCTGGTGTAAGTCACATTTGGTTTTAGTTTGTCATTATAAATTTATGGACCAGTAGCACTGGTTGATTTTGATCATCTATTCATGTTATTCCTAACATATTATTCTTTAATCAGGTTGCTATTTTGGCGCTCACGGCTACTGCGAGTCCGTCTATCCGTGAGGACATCGTTAAGAGCCTTCATCTGATCAATCCCATGATCACCTGCACCTCGTTCGACAGACCAAACCTCTACCTGGATGTCAATCGCAAGTCCGGTGACGTTATCCAAGACCTCAAACAATTTCTTGTTAAAAAGAAAGGGTAGGCCATGCCAATTCTTGTAATAACTTGTCAGAATAATTCTATGCAAATGTTTTTTGGCTCAGGAGTGTTTTGGGATTGCCCAATGCAGTTCTCAACTAGGTTATATATTATAACAATATATATCAAGGTTATATATATCAACAATATCAATCCCATTAATCATGAACAACTAGAAAAGTAATTCAAATTATTGAACCTTTCAGTTATTGATACTTGTGTAATTATTTTATTTAATTACTTTAATGCATTACCAAAGTCCGGTGCCCACTCACGAAAATTTGATACCAGCAGTTTATTCATAATTTTTTACTAAAGAATTTGCCTTTGTCTTACTATCTCCATTTTAATTATAATCTTCTGAATCCAATAAGATTCCTTTTACACACATTACAGATTCATGTTTAAAATTTAGTTTTTCTCTCTCTCTTTTAGGGGTGGTTTTGAGTTTGAAGGCTCAGCCATTGTGTACTGTCCATCAAAGAAAGAGGCGGAGCGTGTGACAGTGGCGCTGCGTAAGCTGGACATCCCATGTGGAGTTTATCACGCAGGTCTGAGCATCAAACAGAGGAGAGAAACCCAGCACCAGTTCATGAGAGATGAGATTCAGGTGAAGTCAACTTATAATGTTCGTCTTGTGCCAGAAACAGAACTCTGCTGGTCATATGCTAATGTGCCTATGGTTGTGGCATCTTATGAACTGGTGAAGATGAGTTGATTTTAGAGTTTTGTTTCAGAAAATGCTCTGGGTGGGGTGTTCTGAAAGTTACAGTATGTCACAGTGTTGTTTCTTCATGGTTTCGTCCGCAGTGTGTGGTGGCCACTGTGGCGTTTGGGATGGGCATTAATAAATCTGATATCAGGAAGGTCATCCATTACGGAGCTCCCAAAGAAATGGAGTCATACTATCAGGAGATCGGGAGGGCCGGTAGAGACGGGCTGCCCAGCGCCTGTCACGTCTTATGGATGCCTGGAGATATGGCCCTGAATAAGTGACAAATCTCATCTTCATTTTGTTAACTAGCTTAGACTTTTTCTGATGAGCTTGCTGAAAATATATCTGCTTTTGTTTTCCTGAAGATTCATACTCAATCAATCCAAAAGTGAGCGCTTCAGAGATTACAAAATGGACATGATGGCAAAAATGGAAAAGTATCTAAATTCAACCAAATGCAGACGAAAGTAAGTGAATTTCATTTTGGGTGAATCTCATGAAACATAATATGTCAACTCGATCAAACGAAATAAACACAATTGAATTTTACCAAATATAAATAAATAAATAAAATGTCCAAATGTAATACAGTAAGTTTAGTGGGAAATATATCAACTTCCTACTCATAATAATGTTATGAATATTATTTTTGGCGTGAATGTGACACTTTTACATATTTATAAACACATTTTTGAGCATTGTGTGAATTGTATCGTAGGTTGATTTTGTGTCATTTTGAAGACAAGCGTCTGAGGAAAGTGACGTCTGGAATTCTGGGTAGCAGAGAGTGTTGTGATAACTGCAGGACAGGGTGAGTAGATCTGCTCTCTGAGTGTCTTCAAACTGTTCTGATAGTTTCATGAAGGATGACTTATTTTATCTTGTGATGTTAGTGTGAACAGAGGTGATCCAGAGGTGGTCCTACAGGACTTTGGCTTGTGTGCATATCAGCTGATGAAGGCTGTCAGCACTATGGATGAGAGGTTTGGCATCACAGCGCCCATCCTCTTCCTGCGTGGCTCAGTACGTCAAACACAACACCTGTGAACACCCAATAACATACAAAACCAAACCCTCTGCCTTGATGCTCAGAATGTGGATGAGTTTGTTTTATGTCACTTAATTAAAATCAATTATCAATCCATAAAGTCTTTGCTCAAGATATTTCCATGAAAGGATGCAAAAGGAAAAAGGATCCCTGAAAGATGTTATACTGCATCAATGAGGCCTTTATCTTTTACACATGAGTTAGACCTTTTTAAAATCAGAACTATAAATGAATATGTAATCTCTCTTTTAGAGCTCTCAGCGGGTTCCGGATCGCTTTCGGAAGCACTTTCTTTTTGGTATCGGCAGGGAATTCTCAGAAACCTGGTGGAAAGCTCTTGGCAGAGAACTGGTTGCTGAAAAATATCTGATGGAAGCCACAGGTCACAACAAATTCAGCACTCTCTGTAAACTTACACCCAAGGTACTGGCTAAAGATTAGTCATGAACTATTAAGTAAAGCATGTTTCAAGGAGCGTCGCTAGAGGGGGGAAATGTGGGACTGCAATTTCAGCCAAGGGAAAAAGAGAAAAAACGCCCCCCCGCTTCATGAGACAGTGAATTAAGCATGTGGGGGCCCCTTTTATTAGTAGCAGCATGGACTCTGCATTGAATTTATTGTGTGGATGCATTCAAATCTATAAAACTGCCTCTCATGATGGTGGTATTTATGTTAAAATATAAATAGGGGAATTTTTAGGGGCCAAGCACACCTATATTATTTGTTGGAGTTTCACCACAGTGATACCTACTGATCATGAAATATGAAAGATTGGTACTTTTGCTTAGAACTGATTACACCTGGTATTAAGATGCATTTTGGTCGATCGGATCACAAGTAGACGAGGGAGACACATACCCCTTTACACCTGGTGTTTTAATATGTCTCTTTTGTCCACTTTCAACCACTTCTGTCCTGATTTCTTCAAGAGAAGGGTCAATGGGCTACTAATCTAAGTGCTTTTTTGGATTTTTCCATCTAATGGACAACATAAGCTCATGCATTTTACATATGAACACGAAAGGAGCTGACAGCCTCAAGACCATGCCGAATGCTGTGAGTGAGTGTTAGAAATCAGGAATGGAGAGAGAACATTGTGTTTGGTACGTTTTCTTTGTCTTCAAACCAAACTTGGGTCTTCAGCCAATAAAGTTTAATTCCCTTCCGGCTAGCGCGCTTCCCATAATATTTACGCATTAAGTCAGTAGGCGGAGAGTAGGCGGTCTTTTGTGGCTGTTTGAACACATTCAACCACATGAGCGTTTACACTATGAAACCAATCCGGTCAAATGCATTTTCGACTGTTTCTGTAAGTGGTGGAAAGTGGACAAGCACAAAACATTTTACATTACGTATACAGCTGTATTTAGCGTCGTCCACTTGTGATCCGATCAACCAAAAAACATCTTAATACCAGGTGTGCACACTTGTGGAAAAAACATTATATATTCATCAAGATTGTATGTGAATATTTGACTCAGGGCAGATCATGGCTGAGTAAAGCTGAAGATGAGAGGAACAGGCGACTCCTGCTGCAGCCCAACAGGGATCTGTTCAGCAGAGTGTGTGTACCGTGGTAAGACCCTCACATCCGATCACCAGTGCTCCAACACATGCAAACTCATATGTGCACTTTGTAGTTGAGGACACACTGGGTCCATGTGGCAAACCTGAGCCACCTGTCATTTCAGTGCATCAGCTATTTCTTTAATTCAGTGTTCATGAGAGGCCATTAACTCAGAATTACATTTATTTTGTGATATCATTGGAACACAGAGCATTTTGCTTCATCTGCCCAGATTCCAATGCATTCAGTCTAATACATAGCTTAAATCTAATGAACATTTACATGTTTTTTTTTTTTTTTTTTTTTTTTTTTCCGTACTTCATGTAACACTGTGAAAGGTGTTCTTTTGTAACATTGCAGAATAGCAGGAGCTGGACATTTTCCTGCTATGCAACATAGCATGGCACAAAGATCTCTGGATGCATTTTTCATTGTATTCTTGGTTTGTCTTTGCAGGAGAAAAGCAGATCCAGCACATGTTGAGTCTACTGCTTCTAACCTGCAGTCAGATTACACTCGGGTCAGTATCATCCATTAATGAATGCTGAAATATTTCATCTTCCTTTGAATGAACAGTTTCACTTTTAAATGGTTGATTTTATTGTTTTCTGCAGCCCTCTCTTGTTTCTTTTCAGAGGCCAAAGGTCAGTTCTACAGTTGACACCCCTCAGATGGTGGAGAAAGGAGGTTTACCCTCAAGGTATGAATTATACATAAATATTAACTGAAATTTTGACTCCAAATTGGCTTTTTTATTTGATTATGGTTTGTGTATGTTGTTCAAAGGTCTTTACCACTAAATGTGTCACGTCGCAACATTTCTTGGTGTTATGATATTTAATTTTTGTATACAGATCAGCTGCCAGACCAACCCAGATTCACACGGCTGTCAGAGCCCAAACTTCAGCGGTCTCTGCTAGAGAAATCCAGCTACAGGTACTGAATACGAAACAGCTCTGCCAAAGAGTGAGGATGAGCCCAGTGCTGTTATTTATTAATCCTGCTGCGTACTGCGTACCGCCTTTAGCACCCATCATGTTTCTTATTTCTTAAGAGCAACTGAAAGTTCGCATAGCAGTGTATGTCTCTGGAAACAACAGTCAGAATTTGTTTTTCATACTCTTTGTCTTGTTTCTTTTGTTTTTGCAGTCTGAACTGTATGGTAAGCTGGTGTCTGAGCGTCAGAAGTTAGCTAGTCTCAGAGACATCCCACCAGCTCTACTGGCTACCAATAAAGTCCTGTTGGACATGGCAAAATTAAGGTAATGTTTGCTTGAAGGAAAGGGTTTGATATCCTTTGGATAGTGAAGGATAGGGTATTTCCCCTAGAGGAGCATTTCCTTTTTCTACGGTCACATTTATTGTTGCTCTGTGAAATTTCACTGACAAAATCCAGTCATTCTAACAGGAATCTGTGTGATTGGGAGTTTTGCGTGAGGTTGAAAAAGTTCCCCATGCAGATAGCACTCATTTTGTCACTTGCTTGGTTTGAAAGTGACTTTTGTATGAGCTGTGATTTGTACATCACTATACTGTTGACAATAAACAGTGGACCGTTTTTTGTGATCGCACTTTAATTGTTAAAAAGCATTTGTACTGTCAATTTAAAGAAAACTCACTCACTCACACACTCACTCACACACTCTCACACTCACACACACACTCACACACACACACACACACACACACACACACACACACACACACACACGTATATGTGGTTTACGGGGACTCTCCATAGACGTAATGGTTTTTATACTGTACAAACTGTACATTCTATCCCCCTACACTACCCCTACCCCTAAACCATCACACCATCACCATCCACATCACAGAAAACTGTCTGCTTTTTTTTTTTCTATTTAAAAAAAAAAACAGTTTAGTGTGTTTTTTAAGCCATTTGGTTTACAGGGACACAGAAAGTGTCCTCATAAACCATGTTTACGTTGTAATACCCATGTCATTATACACATTTGTGTCCTCATAAACCATGTATACAAGAACACACACACACACACACAAACAGTGTTATAAGATGTGATGTTAAACTTAGGCAGGCATGACTGTCATATGTCATATTTTGATGCTTTATGTGGTCTTCTTTGGCAGGCCGTGCACAACATCCAGCTTAAAACAGGTGGATGGTGTTTCAGAAGCCAAAGCAGCCATGTTAACACCTCTGATTGATGTCATCGTCAGATTCTGTCAGACACACAGCTTACAGGTACTGCACACTAGGACACTGCTAAACATTGTATATTGTGCACTACTCTTCAAAAGTTTGGGATCAGTAATTATTATTAGATGCTTTTTCCTTATCTGATGCAATTTAATGCATCCTTGCTGAATAAAAGTATTCATTTCTTTAAAAATGTGATTCCAAACTTTTGAACATTGTGCAAAAATTGTTTGATGTGCAAAAATAATGACTGTAGGTCAAACTTTATGTTAGGTGGCCTTAACTACTATGTACTTAACTATTAGATATAATATACTTACTTATTATGTACATGTCGGTGCATTTTAATTACATTTACAGTACTTATATTTAATTAATAGTTGTAGTTACACTGTTAACGTTACCCCTAACTGTAACCCAGTTATTACCCCAAAAACAATAATTTAAGGCAGGCATGGCAGGGAGTGTATACAATGATAGGACAGGAGAAGAGGAAATCATTTCAGAGTAATCATGGGGATGATGATTTGGGCTTTGCAAATGAACTGATTTTTTTTTTTTTTTTGTTAGATTTGAAACATCAGATTTTAAAACTGAGCAGAATTTGATTAGACTAGGGCAGGAGGTAATCATAACATCTGAAGAAGTTTGTAGGACCTTAAAAAGGGTTAATACAAGGAAGGCAGTGGGTCCTGATAAATTAACAGGTAGGGTCCTTAAGGAATGTAGGGAGGAACTTAGTATTATTTACAGTCATCTGTTTCAAGTGTCTGTGGATACATGCTATGTACCTAGTGCCTGGAAAGTCTCATTTATAGTGCCTGTGCCAAAAATATCAAAACCAGCAGTTTTAAATGATTATCGTCCAGTAGCTCTGACATCTACTGTTGTTGAGTTTTGAAAAAATAGTGTTAGATTGTGTTCTTTGTGAGGTGCGAAACAAACTTGATTCTTTACAATTTGCATATAGGAGGGGGAGGAGTACAGAAGATGCCCTTTTGTATATGCTGCATAGACTATTGTCATCTTGATCAACCAAAGCGATATGCCCATGTTATGTTTATAGATTTCTCATCTGCATTTAACACCATACGACCACATATTCTAATGGAAAGATTGTTTAAGCTGGGTGTGAATAGTAGGCTCATTAGATGGGTTGAGTCTTTTCTGACTGATAGATTACAAGGTGTTAGGGTAAACTCTGCTTTGTCTTCCCCTGTTGTTACCAAATAAATGTGGGAGTGCATAGTCTTGTGGGTCTTTATTGTTAGTACATAGTAGATAAGGCCACCTAAAATTAAGTGTGACCTGACTGTATATTGCAAAAAAAATTACTGTTCTCAAACAGGTAACCTAAATCTCACCTCAAACAGATGCTCACAGAGTGGCAGTCTTCAACCTACCAATGACTTAAAGTTGTCACTGCAAATTAAACTGGCATATGAAAGTATTTTAACATTCAGAAAATTATACACTTCACCTTTATGCACTTATGGTTGTGGTGTATTATGAATATATTCACAGCTAAAGAGTGTTGATATAATGTGTATATTTTCAGTACAGCACAGCCTTGAGTGCCTCATTTCTCTTTGAAAAGTTACTATATATAACAAATTCAAAGGACATAACATTTCCACATATAACATTTTAACCAAAATTTTTTAATCAAATTGAATGGCGTCTGCCTTCACTAGTAGATCTAGTGTTAACTAAGGTTAATAGTTGGTTTCAATGAGACACAGTAGCTGCTGAACAGCTGTTTCACATCACAGCTGTCACAATTCACCACTGGATCATTGGATTGGCCAGTCAGCATCCAGGACCACGTCCATCCATTTTATAGTGGATCTTACTGGCTCCAGTTGCATCTCTCCGGGCTTGTGGGTTGATTTATTATTTTCAGGATGAAGCATTATAGTATATGATGAGTTGTTCTGTGAATCAGGTGGATGTTTCCTCCAGCTTTACTCCACCTGTCCAAACAGCCGGCGTAGGTTCTGTGTGTCAGTCTCTGCCGGATAGTGTCTCCGTCACTTATAGACTGTTCCAGATGGAGCACAAGAGCATGGTACGAGATTCACTTCCTATTACTCACCTCTAGTGCATGTTTTTTTTTTTTTTTTTCCTGACATTTTATTATTATTATTATTATTATTATTATTATTATGCCCAATGTCCATCAAGTGAAAAACATAGTAGTATACCTGGGTCAATGACAAATAAGGATGTCAGAGAAGATGAAAAGGAACAATTCAATAAAGTTACGCCCAACAATGCACAAAAATTAGTTGGGGTTGAAAAATGTAAATTGTATGGATGTGTGTAGCATGAGACAGAAAATAATGTACAAAGATGCAAAACAGAAGATAAGCAGCTTGAGTGTGAAGCAGCAGCAGTTGCTAAATATGCATCCAGGACAATAGGTGTCTGGCCACTGGGAAACATTAAAGGGTTAGTTCACCCAAAAATGAAAATTCTCACCCTCATGTTGTTCCAAACCTGTAAGACTTTCGTTCTTCTTCGGAACACAAATGAAGATCTTTTTGATGAAATTTGAGAGCTTTGTGTCCCTCCATAGACAGCTTATGCAACTGAAACATTGATGCTTCATAAGTTCATAAAGAGATCATAAAACTAATCCATATGAATCGAGCAGTTTAGTCCAAATTTTCTGAAGAGACACGATAGCGTTATATGATGAACAGATTTAATTTAGGCTTTTATTCACATATAAACATTCATTAACTCACACATCATGAATGGTTTTAGAAAAGATGTATTTAAGTCACTGTCTGTTAAATTAATTGCATTACCACATGTTTTTAAATCAATTTTGGAGGAATAAACTGAGCGCCATGTCATTGAGCCGGTATGTTTTTCTGGTGAAGCAGCAGTTGTTTGACGTGTTGTGTTTGTCTTGTGTAGAGGCAGGTAGCAGACGCTCGGTCTCTGCCCATGGCAGTGGTGGAGTCTCATCTGCTGCAGGCTCAGAAGATGGGCTGTGCTGTGGACACGGACAGAGCTGGACTCTCAGCATCCGTCTATAACACCATCAGAAAAAACATCGCCTCTCCTCCAGCCAGCTCAGGTTAAACACATCTCACCCCAGAACAACCCACTATCTAAAAATGTTGTTGGTTTTTTTTTGTTTGTTTGTTGTTTTTAAAGAAACTATTTTTGGGCCTCTATTTTTGAATTTGTTCAAAAATCACATGATGCTGCTGAATTATATTAATAAATAATGAATCTTTTATTCCTGAACAGATCTGAGTGATTTTAAAGCAATCCGCTCTCGTGTTCCTGAAGATATCAGTAACTTCCTGCTCAGGCTGGCAGTTTATGAACTCCAAAGAGAAGCACCTCATGACATCAGCTGGATAGAGCCGCTGGTGTGTTTAACTCCTGTCACTCTTATCTCCAGGAGAGATGCATTGGATTGAAATCATTTTGTATTAGTTGAAATTTTTTTTCTTAATCATGTATATTTGGCTGAAATGGTGGTGTTAGTGCACCAGCAGAGGGCAGCACAGTGCTGTCTCTTTTGGATTTGTTTGTTTTTATCAGAGTAACTGATATACTGATCACTGCTGATGGTTTGTCAACTCTTTCCACTTCACCTATGCTGAGGACGGCAGGTGCATTCAAGTCACTTTTGTCGGAGTAAGATGGCAGTGTACCTTCTCTTAATTAATTACACAAAAATTCTACTTCTAGAAAATGAAACACAAAGAAGGTGCAGAAGGTGTGTTTTGCTTTTTTTGTTTTTAATAATTTATGAAGCCACTGTAAACTTCATCATTACATATTATATTGTTATATTATAATGCTATCATATTTTGTGCAGGCAATTAGCTTACTTCATTGTAAATAGAAAAGTCTGACAATGTCACTGCTAAATGCCTATTAGTATTATGGTATTCCGCCATGTTTCTCACTGACACGCCCCCAACTCGTACAGATCTTGGCTTAAAGAAAATCCTGAGCTTCTCACTCATATTTACGAAATTGTGGTGGTGTTCATGTGCGTTCAGTTCGTAAATACGGTCTTTCCGACATGACTTGAACGCACCATAAGTCAATACCTGCCATCTGTGTGTTGATTCAGGAAACACTGTATTCAGAGAATTCTGCAGTGTGGCATAACATAATCTGTCTAAAACTACTTTATAAAATTAGATGTGCAGCTCATATTGATAGAAACTAAATTGAATATTTGTATTTTGTATTTTACTTAATTATTTGTGTGCATAGAAAGCACTTTTTCTTACATGTTTTATCCTAAAACCATATTAGTAACATTCACACCCATGCTGTTTGTCAGAATTGATAATTTAGAGCCATGTCTGATGACAGTTACTGTGGCGTATTCTCCACTATGTTGAGCTCTGACATTAAGACACAGCATCTGCTGTGTCTCTCAGACTGATTAAGGCAGACCTACTTTATTTTTCTTAGCCATCATCTCAGCATGCCTCATCTCCAGATGTGGCGTCATTGGCTTCTGCAGCTGTAGTATATACATGTCTCACAGAAGACTCTGCTAGATTTGATGATAATATTGTTTTACCGCTGATGTCTTATAGTAAAGGTTTTGTAGATGTTTTACGCAATTACTTGCTTGCTTCCATGCTTGTGTAGGTTATGTTCTGTGATGGTCACGTTAGCAGGTGTATGAGTTCCTGAGATGCCAGTGTGCAGGGATCAAATGTCAACAGATGTGTTTCATTGTTTATAGGATAAATCAGCGACTGCAGACAGACCTGGTGTTAAACATGTGTTTGAAAAGTCTCAGCTCGAGTCAGATGTCATGGACACGAGTGAAGATGAGCTCTTCATCAATATTCCCATGCCGCAGGTGACTGACATCTCAGTTTTTCTTCTTATGTGCGCACATGATTTCTGAAATCAGTGCATATGCTGATAGACGTCATTTGAAAAGCTGATCTTTCATTAGTTCTGATATCTAGTCTACCTTCTGCACAGATTTTTTTTTATATCTGTTTGTCCCAGGATCAATGCAGTCATGCATGTAGGTCAGAGGGAATATTATATTAGATTCAAATGATTAATACTGCATTTGTAAACATACTTAGTGATTGAACAAAATGGGATTAAACATTGTTTAGTTTCTGATTGCAGTTGAGGTAAATCTCTGTTGGTGTGTACAGGATGATCCCTGCTTGGGCAAAGATGTCCGTCTGACGTCATGTGACCCGGGTCCTCAGAGCAGCGGAATGGTTCTGGCCTCCTGGAACCAGGACAACCTGGATAAGGACACGCAAGATCTCTTCAGAAATTCACCTGTGAAGGTACATTTTAAAGCTCAGAACTGATAAATAATTTTCTGATAAACACATGATTCAAAGAATAATACACTACTGTTCAAAAGTTTGAAGTTAGTACAATTTTTAAAAAATGAGTACTTTTATTCATCAAGGATGCTTTAAATTGGTCAAAAGTGTCAGTAAAGATATTTTTTTTTAAAAAAATTCTATTTCAAATAAGGGCACATTAAATTAATCAAGTCACAGTAAAGACATTTGTTACAAAAAAGTTTAAAATAAAAGCTGTTCTTTTGAACTTTCTATTCATCAAAAAAAGTTTCCACAAAAGCAGCACAACTGTTTTCAACATTGATGATAATAATTAGAAATGTTTCTTGAGCATCAAATCATGAAGACTGAAGACTAAAAAGTTCAGCTTTGATTACAGGAATAAATTACATTTTAAAATATATTTCACTAGAAAACAGTTATTTTAAATTGTAATCATATTTCACATTGTTGTTCACATATTATTGTTTTTGCTGTATTTTTGTGTGGAAAAAGAAACATTTAAAAATCTTACCAATCCCAAACTTTTGATCGGCAGTACATTAACTTAGCAGGCACGGTCACTAAATGAAACACACCAGAGAGACATATGAATACATTACAAACACTACAGAATCTCAAAATACCCTTAACATCCATCACCATCTTGACCTCATGTTTGGTAAAAAAAAAAAAAAAATGGATGCAATTTTCACTTTACATGTATTAATACAGTGCTCAGCGTAAATGAGTACACCCCCTTTGAAAAGTAACATTTTAAACAATATCTCAATGAACACAAAAACAATTTCCAAAATGTTGACAAGACTAAGTTTTATATAACATCTTTTTAACTTATAACATGAAAGTAAGGTTAATAATATAACTTAGAGAACAAAATTTTCAGTTTTACTCAAATTAGGGTGATGCAAAAATGAGTACACCCCACAACAAAAACTACTACATCTAGTACTTTGTATGGCCTCCATGATTTTTAATGACAGCACCAAGTCTTCTAAGCATGGAATGAACAAGTTGGCGACATTTTGCAACATCTATCTTTTTCCATTCTTCAAGAATGACCTCTTTTAGAAACTGGATGCTGGATGGAGAGTGATGCTCAACTCGTCTTTTCAGAATTCCCCATAGGTGTTCGATTGGGTTCAGATTAGGAGCCACTGAATCACGTTCACTCTGTTCTTCTTCAGAAATCCAACAGTGGCCTTAGATGTGTGTTTAGGATCATTGTCATGTTGGAAAAGTGCACGACAACCAAGGGCACAGAGTGATGGTAGCATCTTCTCTTTCAGTATAGAGCAGGTCATCTGTGAATTCATGATGCCATCAATGAAATGCAGCTCCCCGACACCAGCAGCACTCATGCAGCCCCACATAAGGACACTGCCACCACCATGTTTCACTGTAGGCACCATGCATTTTTCTTTGTATTCCTCACCTTTGCGACACCATCCAGTTTTGAAGCCATCAGTTCCAAAAACATTTATCTTGGTCTCATCACTCTAGAGTATAGAGTCCCAGTAGTCTTCATCTTTGTCAGCATGGGCCCTGGCAAACTATAGGCGGGCTTTTTTGTTCCTGGGCTTTAGGAGAGGCTCCTTTCGTGGACGGCACCCATGCATGCCATTCCTCTGCAGTGTACGCCGTATTGTGTCACGGGAAATAGTCACCCCAGTTTGGCTTTCTACTTCTTTAGATATCTGCAGTGAACTTGCATGGCGATTTTCTTCAACCCTTCTTATCAGAAGACGCTCCTGTCGAGGTGTTAACTTCCGTGGACGACCTGGACATCTCTGTGAGATGGCTGCAGTTCCATCTTTTTTTAAATTTTTGTACCATTTTTGCTACAGCATTCTGACTGATAAGTAAAGCTTTGCTGATCTTCTTGTAGCCTTCACCTTTCTGGTGTAAAGAAATTATTTTCTTTCTCAGGTCTTGTGACATTTCTCTTCCATGTGGTGCTACTGCTGACAGCATGAAATGGGAAGGGGTTTTAACACCCTTTTATAGTCAACTATCTGCTGGACACCTGTGTAATGAATAATTAGACTTCTTGAATTCTTGTTAAATTAGACATTTGTAGTCTAAAATTTAGCTTTGCTCCAGAGACTTTCAGTGGGGTGTACTCATTTTTGCATCACCCTAATTTGAGTAAAACTGAAAATTTTGTTCTCTAAGTTATATTATTAACCTTACTTTCATGTTATAAGTTAAAAAGATGTTATATAAAACTTAGTCTTGTCAACATTTTGGAAATTGTTTTTGTGTTCATGGAGATATTGTTTAAAATGTTACTTTTCAAAGAAGGTGTACTCATTTACGCTGGGCACTGTAATAGAAAATGTACAAAGATAAATTTCTCTTCGGTCTGTATTAAAATAAAAAAGTAAAATGTTTTATCATGTAGTTCACATGAAAAAACATGAACTACATGAGTCTAGGATACTATGAAGTAGGGACAATGTTCAGTCAGTCATTACAAAATAACCTAGACAAGGGACCAGTCATGAAAATTATTATAAAAACATTATTATTAAATGTAAACATTTAAAACCTCTGAATTCCCTACATTGCTACTGAGTGAAATTTGTATTTTGTACAAAACCGTATTGGGTACAGCATTGTTTGTTTGTTTATTTATTTATTTATTTATTTATTTATTATTATAAAACTAAGGATACACACAAAAGGAATTGAAAATCCTTGTGAAAAGGTTCTTGGAAAGTGACAAGTAGAATTATCTGAAATATGTATAGACTGTATAAAACACTTGAACTTTAGTAATGTTCAGTAATTTCTGAACACTGTGTGACTATGATTGTAACATGGATGCTGTTTTTGATGAATGCGGCACCTTCAGACTTAAAATAACTCATCACATGATGTTAACACAGACGTTTTTTAGGCTGTAATCTGAATCCCAACCCTTGGTTTAGGTGTAATCCTGTCTGCTAGAATCATTGAACATCAGACACCCTCCCCTGAAGTGATGAGCGCTGTGCGCTGCTTTAGCGGGAACCAACTGTCTTTAACCTCTGCTTGACCTTTGACACGCACCATTACCCGAAACCTCCCCTTGTAAGCTCAAAGCCATTAAGGTCATAAGGTTGTGACCTGTGTCACTGCGCTTCACGTCTGATCTTCAGGAGTGCAGGTGTGACAGGATGAAGAAGATTTTATACTTTTGGCCCATGTTTCTAAAAACAATGTTTCTTAAAACAACAAAGGAAAAAGGCAAAATGAAGTTTTAATTATTAATAACACAATGTAATAATACTACTTCGGTAACACTTTATTTTAGGGTCTTTAAACTAGTTGATTATTAGCATGCATATTATTAGAATATTGGCTGTTTATTAGTACTTATTAAGCACATATTAATGCCTTATTCTGCATGACCTTATTCTACATTCTTAATCCTACCCAATACCTAAACTTAACAACTAACTTACTAACTATTAATAA
The DNA here is from genome assembly GCA_039654765.1 of Mylopharyngodon piceus. Lineage (NCBI taxonomy): Eukaryota > Metazoa > Chordata > Actinopteri > Cypriniformes > Xenocyprididae > Mylopharyngodon > Mylopharyngodon piceus. The sequence goes on along the minus strand of CM077438.1, from coordinate 28,455,296 downwards.
ACAGTAAATTAGGATTTTATTGAGGGAAAAGTCATAGTTAATAGTGAATATGTGTTCCCTAAAGTGTTACCACTACTTCTTATTAAGACTAATATATTGTATAATGTTAATTTTTGTGTGCATGGTTCAGGTCTTTTCCAGTAAATTCCAGCCATTACTGTCTAGTGTGCATCTCTCTGACCTGTTAACATGGACATTAATGGTGATAGAAGCTTGTTTAAAGAGCACGTCCATCATTGCTCTTTTGTCCTGCAGTGACACGAGCCTGTAGTTCGATATGAGATCATTAGGGCGTCTCTAAACACACCCTCCCTGATGTCCCCTCGCCCACTCTGGAGTCACACAAATGATTTAACATGAAGACTGAACAGATTGCAAGACAGGGAGATAAGAAGAGCTGGCTGGAAGGAAATGAAGTTTGGAGGGACACGTAAATGGCTTATGAGGAATTGTGATGGATGTTAATCCGATGGTGGGCAGTGCGGGGTTTTCCTCTGTTGATGCAGCTGTCTGCGTCATGTAAGCCTTCTTACCCAGTATCTTCTCATTGCTGTGGCTGTAACTTAAAGGTACACCCTCTAAAAAACAAAACTGCATGCATTTTGCAGAAGAACATTGTTTTGGTTGTGCTTCAGCTCTGCATGACTGCAGATGAATATGAGCCTTCACAATAGATAATGCTTTACAATGAACTCTGTTAGAGAGCTTCATATGGCAATTCATCAGTTCAATAAAATACCTTACTCACCTGTTGAGTAATAAAAGTGCCATCACCTTTTACAACATTTCAAATCCCTTAGTTCTCACCATCTCCAAAAAGCCAAGCCAATGTTTATTCTGGTTTTATTACGAGCTCTGTCTCGTTCTCTTTTTGCCAGCAGACTCTCCTCTGTTCAGCGTTTGTTTAAAACAAGTAATTCCTTGGAGTCTGGAGATTTAGCTGCTCCATGTCAACCTTTCTTGCTCATTTTGGCAACTAACCTATGCCACTCCCACACCAGACACGCGTCAAAGTAGCCTGAGCAACTTTTCTCTATTTACAGATATGACGAGAGACACATTGGAGAGAGACGCATGTATGCAATTTCCTGCAAAAACCTTGACAGGTCTAAAAAATAAACACTTATAATAGGCTTACCATAGTGAATCAGGGTAAGACAAGAACACGTTTTGGAAGAAGGATGTTGACTATATTGTTAATTTTGAACAACAAAAAAGTGACCATGCACCTTTAAAAGCCAAACACTGATTCAGTTTGTGTTCATACTAAACGGTAAACCCTTTTGTTGAACAACATTTCAAAAACACTTTTCAAATCATAAAATCTGCCAACAGTGTTATCATAAATTTTGCCTCTTAAGCTCAAACACGAGCAAGTAAACAGACTATAAATGTTGAGGTGGGACGTCTGTCCCTGTAGCTGCCATTACGATTTCTTTCATTCATATATATGCACAAGCCGTTGATGTTGACTAATCCTGTTTCTTACGCATACAGTATAAGATTAAACTTGGGCCATTGTAATAGTGTCAGATTCAGTCTTAACAGTGATGCTTTTTGGTGTAATGATCTTGTCCTTTCAAAAGCACCATATAGAGATGTGAGCAAGCTGTTGGAGCAAGCTTCTTCTTCAAATCTTTGTAATTATGTGGTTTTAAAAGTTGAAACTCATAAAAAATATGTGAAACAGAGGCCAGCTGCTAAGAGCTGTGCAGATAAAACTCTTTAACCCCCCTCCCCTGAGAGTAGGACCAGTTACACTACCAACGTTTACATGCACCTAAATAATACGCTTAACCTCAGTCGATCCAAATGAAATTTTGATTGGACCCAAGGGGGTGGTGTAAACCCAAAAAAATCAGAGATGCATATGGTTACATGCATTTTATGTCTTATGAACGTACATGTTTATTTAAATCTCACGTCTTATGAACTGCCCTCAAGAGGCGCACATACAACTGATGCTAAAGGCGTAATTGTCTTTTGAGCAAAATTAGCAATTAGCTGATGGTTATCTTTGTTTCCACAGACTGCGAGTCAGCCTACGAAGAGAAAACTACCGGATTGGGCTGAACGACCAAACGCCACAGTAACTGCTGCTACTGAGAAGAAAACCAAAAAGAAGAAAGGACTTTTCAGTTGACACTCTTGGGTCTTACTAAGCTGTGTAATGTACATGTTGATATTTTGTACAAGATTTCAGATTTTTTTTTTTTTTTTAATGGCTCTGAATACTGATATAATCTAGTTCTACGAGAGCGTCTCCTCATTATTTGTCTGCATTTGTTGTCAAGGCTACTGTTGTTAGTGAAGGGGACCAACAGCTTGAACTCCTCTAGGTGTTTTTCAGTTTTCTCACAGGTCCACACAATAGTCAGGGACTCTTTCTTGATTTGTGCATATCATGTTTCTGATTCCATGAGTGGCCTAGAGCTGAACACTACTGGCTTCCACCTGTCGTTGTGGAAACACTCCTCCCAGAATTCCCGCCAACTCCCAGACCTCAAAAAACAGGGAGGTTTACCAACTGTTGTCGGGACTTTATTTCCTGAATTTGTTCATTCCTGGGCATAAATATTAAGTAAATAATTAAAGAACTGACTAGAAATCATACAATTTTTGAAAGTTGAGATTGCCAAGTTATTGCCAGTTGTTTATTGTCAAGGAGTAAATTGGTTTGTTAAAACAAACAAAAATGTATAGATAAAAAAAAAAAAAAAAAACACACCTGTAGTTAATACACTACTGATGCAATTTCAGTTAAATGTTTCACTGCTCCCTGTGAAGCAGCGATTTTGCATTTGACTTATGCTTCCTGTTATTGATGCAGCACATTCACAGAGCAGCATGTGTGTCAGCCCTGTACAATTCAGTTTATTAGGCAGGAGTAAAGCGCAGGCTTTATTGTCCATTCTGCTTCTGTCTTCTGCCACAGTGTTCCCCACCATATTAAATACTTGCATTCACAAGTTGCTTTCCAAAACCTTTCCAAACTTTCCCCATCATCATCCCCAAAACCTGTCAGTTTTGCTCTGGTAGGACATTCAACTGATGCTCCTGAGCACTTCTTATCTAAGTCTGTCTATGTCCAACATTCGTTTTGCCACAGTGATGTGCGAACACAAAGGAACAGGTTTAGCACAACAGTAATTGATTTTGTGCCCTTAACCAGTGTAAATCATTGTTTTGTATAAAAATGTAACAAAAACAATCAAATAATTAAAGAGATGTAACTGTACCTGCATTTGGGGGGAAACTGAGTGCCATGAACCAGGATCCAACACAGTCAGATCTGAAATGCTGTGAGCACCTTTGAGGTTACAGCTGCAAAAAATTCTTTCACTGCCCTAAATGGACATATGATGACATGAATGTACACTAACATTTCATACATATGGGACAGAAGTTCATTATAGATAAAACAACAAAGCTTAAGCAACATTCACACCACCAGAGACGTTGCCGGTGTATGTTGCTAGTCTCTGTACTGTGAAGTCACTCCTGGGCATTCCTATTGCTGTCGCACTAAAGTCAACTGAAATTTGTATAGCGCTTTTCAAGACGCATTCTTTCAAAGCAGCTTCACAGAAAATCATGATGTTAATGTTCATAATATCTTAATATCTACACGCATTATAGTCATATTTAGCAGATTAGAGCTGGGCAATAATTTAGTTTACATTTTGCGATGATACGAGCAATCAAGCAGTTGAGATTTGCTATATAGTAAATTTATCACCCTGTATGTGAGTATACTGTATGTATGTGGATAAAGCTGGACATGTATATCCAACTTTATATAAAGAGCTGGCTGATAATATGGTTACATTTTGCAATGATAAAAGCAATCAAGCATGTTACAGGTAAACTGTACATCTGAACCTATCTTTAGGAAATGTGATCACATGATATTGAAACTAAGATGTTCTAATTTGACTAGGAATTAGTTTTCTTGTCTATAAAAAAGTAGAATTCTTCTGTTGAAGAGTGTTATGCAATTTACAGCAGTGCTAGTGCATTAAATCATTAACCAGATATACAGTGCCCAGCGTAAATGAGTACACCCCCTTTGAAAAGTAACATTTTAAACAATATCTCAATGAACACAAAAACAATTTCCAAAATGTTCACAAGACTAAGTTTTATATAACATCTTTTTAACTTATAACATGAAAGTAAGGTTAATAATATAACTTAGAGAACAAAATTTTCAGTTTTACTCAAATTAGGGTGATGCAAAATGAGTACACCCCACTGAAAGTCTCTGGAGCAAAGCTAAATTTTAGACTACAAATGTCTAATTTAACAAGAATTCAAGAAGTCTAATTATTCATTACACAGGTGTCCAGCAGATAGTTGACTATAAAAGGGTGTTAAAACCCCTTCCCATTTCATGCTGTCAGCAGTAGCACCACATGGAAGAGAAATGTCACAAGACCTGAGAAAGAAAATAATTTCTTTACACCAGAAAGGTGAAGGCTACAAGAAGATCAGCAAAGCTTTACTTATCAGTCAGAATGCTGTAGCAAAAATGGTACAAAAAATTTAAAAAGATGGAACTGCAGCCATCTCACAGAGACGTCCAGGTCGTCCACGAAGTTAACACCTCGACAGGAGCGTCTTCTGATGAGAAGGGTTGAAGAAAATCGCCATGCAAGTTCACTGCAGATATCTAAAGAAGTAGAAAGCCAAACTGGGGTGACTATTTCTCGTGACACAATACGGTGTACACTGCAGAGGAATGGCATGTATGGGTGCCGTCCACGAAAGAAGTCTTTCCTAAAGCCCAGGCACAAAAAAGCCAGGGCCCATGCTGACAAAGATGAAGACTACTGGGACTAGGGTTGGGAACCGAGAACCGGTTCTCATCCGGAACCGGTAGTGTTTTTTGAAAAGAACCGGAACCGTGCAAGATTTCTAAGTTTCGGTTCCGAAAACGGTTCTGGTGTGATGGGTGGGCGAAGTGCGGGGAGCGTATCCTTTAATAGAGACATCTCACATCATGAATATTATAGCAATGAAAAGCCCTCGCGCTACTCATATACGTCAGATTTCAATAGAGAGAGAGAGAGAGAGGTGCCCAAAGCTGCACGATCTTTAAAAGACTGCGTTCTCGATTTCATCACCCACATGATCTAATTCCTAAATGACAACGATTCGCCCGTGTATATTAAACATTTGAACAAAATAAAATCGCGACATTCAAATCTGCGTTCGCGCTGCCGTTGATCTAAAGAGAGTTGTCGTGTAGATATAAACAGCTTCACAAAACAATCTTTTCAAACGCACAGTATCATTATTTCTGTGTGACAAATAGGCCTATTCCAATTATAACAGAAGTATTCAAAAGTTTATTATTCAGATAGAAACGCTGATGTTTATGTATAATAAATTACCTTCTGAAAGTAACTGGACTTCAAATAACGACTGTATCGATTGCATTGTTACGCCACTAGGTGGCAACACATTTACTGTTAAAAATGTGTCTTTCACTAAAACATTCTTTCAGAAACAAGTCTTTATGAATCCAACTCACAAAAATATTCTGTTTCACCTGTCTGGATCTTACACGTGTGTTCAAGCATCTTATCTAATTTGTGGTAACACTTTACAATAAGGTTCATTTATGAACTAACCATGAGCAATACATTTGTTACTGTATTTGTTAATCTTTGTTAATGTTAGTTAATAAAAATACAGCCATTCATTTGTTCATGTTACTTCACAGTGCATTAACTAATGTTAACAAATACAACTCTTGATTTTAATAATGTATGAGTAAATGTTGAAATTAACATTAACAAAGATTAATAAATGCTGTAGAAATGCAGTTCATTATTAGTTCATGTTAATGTAGTTAACTTATGTTAACTAATGAACCTTATTGTAAAGTGTTAGCGAATTTGTTGAGATTAACAGTCTGTTAAATTCATTTTACAAGAATAATAAACACAAAAAGGACTGTTTGAGTCGAGTATTGTGCATTTTTCCCTTACTACTATTTTTTATTAGTTGTTTAATTATTTTAATGGAACTAGAACCGGAATCGGAACCGGAACCGGAAAATTTCTCACGATTCCCAACCCTAACTGGGACTCTATACTCTGGAGTGATGAGACCAAGATAAATGTTTTTGAAACTGATGGCTTCAAAACTGGATGGTGTCGCAAAGGTGAGGAATACAAAGAAAAATGCATGGTGCCTACAGTGAAACATGGTGGTGGCAGTGTCCTTATGTGGGGCTGCATGAGTGCTGCTGGTGTCGGGGAGCTGCATTTCATTGATGGCATCATGAATTCAGATGTAGCCTACTGCTCTATACTGAAAGAGAAGATGCTACCATCACTCCATGCCCTTGGTCGCTGTGCACTTTTCCAACATGACAATGATCCTAAACACACATCTAAGGCCACTGTTGGATTTCTGAAGAAGAACAGGGTGAAAGTGATTAAGTGGCTCCTAATCTGAACCCAATCGAACACCTATGGGGAATTCTGAAGAGACAAGTTGAGCATCACTCTCCATCCAGCATCCAGTTTCTAAAAGAGGTCATTCTTGAAGAATGGAAAAAGATGTTACAAAATGTCGCCAACTTGTTCATTCCATGCCTAGAAGACTTGGTGCTGTCATTAAAAATCATGGAGGCCATACAAAGTACTAGATGTAGTAGTTTTTGTTGTGGGGTGTACTCATTTTTGCATCACCCTAATTTGAGTAAAACTGAAAATTTTGTTCTCTAAGTTATATTATTAACCTTACTTTCATGTTATAAGTTAAACAGATGTTATATAAAACTTAGTCTTGTCAACATTTTGGAAATTGTTTTTGTGTTCATTGAGATATTGTTTAAAATGTTACTTTTCAAAGGGGGTGTACTCATTTACGCTGAGCACTGTACAATATATAAATATACATTTTAACAATCGACTGCAAGCTCGCATTCAGGTCTGCCTCTAACAAATCAACAGCCGATGAATAGAACCAAGTTCCTGTCCTAATTTTTTTCTTTTTTGATGATTTGTTTAATGCTGAAAATGGAAGAAAAGGTCTATCACTACTTCCATTTCATCACAACTTTAAGAAAATATTTGATGACTTAAGAATTTTTAAAGAATTGCTCTTAGGAACATTCTTAACAATTTATTTTTCTTAAGATGGTTTTCATCTGGCCTCTCATCAACTTACTGGAGAAATAGCCCGCCGGGACCTTCACCTTCCCAAACTTGTCCACATGTTCATGGCACTGAAAATATTTGTGCAGGTCAACAGGCTGAGCCACATTGGTGAACAGTATCTCAGGAACTGCTTAAAACTCTCTGTGAAATCCACAAAAATCTTTGTAGCTGCCAATACCATGGCAAATACGGTGCATCCGATGTCAGTTTTGCATAGCTGAATCTCTTTGATGCAACTGGCCACAGAATTATGCCTGCCTTTCATGACACTGATGTTGTCACTGATGAACATTACCACACTGATGATGATTTACAAAAGCTAACTTGGGGCAAGGTAAAAATTGTACAGCTAAGAAAACCGTTTTTCTGCAGCCAATGTCATGCATTGCCTTGGTTTGGCTGCATTCATACCATTGGAGCGGGTGACGGAGGGAAACTCACACTCTTAAGAAAAATGGATCTAAACAGTATCAAATTAGGGTTCTTCAGCTTGTAACAATAGCAGAACACTTTTGGTGCTATTTGGAGATCTGAAAATGGCTGTGCACTGACGCTCCCCATCCAACCTGATGGAGCTTGAGAGGTCCTGCAAAGAAGAATGGGAGAAACTGCCCAAAAATAGGTGTGCCAAGCTTGTAGCATCATACTCAAAAAGACTTGAGGCTGTAATTGGTGCCAAAGGTGCTTCAACAAAGTATTGAGCAAAGGCTGTTAATACTAATGTACATGTGATTTTTTTTTTTTTTTAATAAATTTGCAAAGATTTCAAACAAACTTCTTTCACATTGTCATTATGGGGTATTGTTTGTAGAATTTTGAGGAAAATAATGAATTTAATCCATTTTGGAATAAGGCTGTAGCATAACAAAATGTGGAAAAAGTAAAGCGCTGTGAATACTTTCCAGATGCACTGTACATGTTCTGTTAAACTACAAAGAGAAAAAGAATAGGAAACTAGTTACAAATTGAAAGTTAAAATTTGTAGACATTTTAAGAAATAAGTCATTTACCTGTTGAGAATGTGTAGACAGTCTTTGTAACTGAATGGCTGAGCTCCAGGAAATCAGTAATGAGCTGGCTTTGACAGTTACACATTTGAAAAACAAAAAGGCGGGAATAAAGAACCCTAAACTCTAAAACAAAGAACCATTTCAGCACATAATGGGTTCTTCCGGACGATATAGAAAAACAAACATTTCTCTAAATAGAAATGTTACTACATGTAAAGAACCTTTAAAGAACCATAATTTTTAGAGTGCACGCTTTTACAGAGAGCAGTGCAACTCCAGGCCATTATGGCGCCTCAACTGGAGTCCACCAATGACTAGAGCACAGGTGTCAAACTCTGTTCATTGAGGGTCACTGTCTCGCAGTGTGGCTCCAACCAGCTCCAAAACACCTTCCAGTAATCCTGAAGACTTTGATTGGCTGGTTCAGGTGTGTTTAATTAGGATTGGAGATAAACTTTGCAGGACAGTAAACTGAGTGTGCGTCTAAATCAGCTCCCTAGTCAAGGGCACTGATCAGGGAATCGATCATTTTAAGGGCTGTCTCAATTGCAAATTTCTTCCAGTGCACTGAAACTTTCGCTCCCTGACAATTGTCCCTGACAAAAGCATCGATGCTCACTATGTTCCCTTAATGGAAGTTCTGAAGTGCGAAACATAAATCATGTGAGCCAACTCACCACACATAATGACACACGATAGATGTTTTTTTAAAATACAAACCATTATTTAATTATGTCAGCATAAACATACATTGCTAGACAGGTAATAAACATAATCTAGCAAACATTTATAATTTATTTACGGCTACAATGTTGCACGTTTATGTAACAAGCAATGTATTTATAATGTACCTTAAATAACATTAAAAATTAATATAATAACGATATCAGTTCTGCTGTTGTTCATAAATACCAGTAATGATGTTGTACAATGAGGACATTGTCACGTCACCGGAAATATTCATCAGTGTCATAATGTGTAGTGAGCCAGGGTCCCTACTGTCCTTACCAGTGCCTGAATTTGTGTTATACTGGTTCACCTTCTAATAAGCTATAGTGAGTTGTTTGAGACGCACCATGAGTTTGAACTCTCCTGGACTAGAACAATTTAATGAATGGAGACAGAGGGTTTGTACTGGATCTAACAAAACCTAATTGAAACGGAATGGATTCACAAACTTTTTTTTGAATTGATGGTGCTTGGACACCATCAGCTCAGCTCTCCTCACTAGGTTCTTTCCTGAGCACTTTGAGAATGGGTAAGACCAATGCTTGAACACTACCAGTAGTCTGAATCTGACCTAGTATCAAGAATGTTCAGTGTGACTGTTTAGCTGGCTCTAGTACTTTATTGGGACAAGTGTGCTGAAATGTTTACATCAGCCCCTTTTATCTATTTTTAATTTTACTGTGGTGGCCGAATCTTACTGCAGAATCTTATGTTTGTACATAGGCATAGTTTATGGATAAAACCAATGCAAGGTTTTATACATGAGACTCCATTAATGCAAGAATACCTGTTATTACTTCAGAAACAGAGACCATGTTTCATATGACATGGCAATATTTGTGTCCCAATAACTCCTCACTCTGTCCTCTGTTAGCAACTATTATTTATATATATATATATATATATATATATATATATATATATATATTTTTTTTTTTTTTTTTCCAACCACTGTGCTTCATGTCTTTGCTTTAAATAACCTACAGTCTAAGTTGACTCCACCAATGGAAGTAAAATTTTGGAAGCAATTTTATTCATTTACTTTTTGGGGGGGTTATTTCAGATTATTAATTGGCTCCACTGGGCTGGTTTTCTCCTCTGTTGTGCTCGCATGTTCTTTTTTGTTTTGTTTTTCTTTTGAAAACCCTTTTGAAATAGTTCCTTTTAATTTTATATTATTTTAGAGGCAAGGCTATTCCTGCTAAGGTCAGTTACGTTGACCAAACTCAATCTTACTTGACATCACATGGCCACGCAATAACTTTTAGATCATTAAGTGTCGTACCATGAATTGCGGTGTACCTTTACAGGTATTTTTTGTTCTGTGTATATTAGTCTGTGTGGTTGTATTAATTTGTCATGTAAAATACAAAAAGAGGGCACCAATTAAGAGCAGTTCGTATGGCTGTGGGCATGACTGAGAAAGGCCATTCTAAACAGCTTTTAAAGTTTTGACATCAAGTTTGTGTAATTCAGAATTTTCTCTTTGGAGTTTGGAAGCTCACCAGGCAGGGCCAGCTGGAGTTCACAAGATAATCTAGGATCAGACAAGCTGGACAAATCCAAATACATTTTCCAGTGAGTTTTTCCATTTCAATATAGAGGAGATTGGGGTTAGTTGTTAAACGGGAAAGTTGTTTCAAAGTAGGCCTATATAAGACAAGTTTTGAGTCTAAAGTCCAGTTACACAAATGCTTGTTTTCTCTTTTACATTAAGATCAGTTTGTCCCCCAAAGCTAAAATTCAAACGTCTGTTAACAAGTGGCTAACACAGTAAAACACACTGACAACATTAAGACAAGAGTCTATTATAATGAAGATTTTTAACTAAAGGCACTACCACATATTAACATTTGAACTGTTTTCTCAGCTCGAGTATTTTTCATAAATGTCAGATCACATTTACCCATAGACCTATGTTATACATTTCATATAAATTCATTAAAGTTTCAGTTTGCCAAAAAAGGTTTTTTTTTTTTTTTTTGCTGTTTCATTCATTTTAAAGCGGTTTCTATTTTGCCTTTAAATAAAATAAACAACTTTAAATAGCCTATTTTAATTTAATAAAACTTTTAAATACAGATATGTTGTGGAAGATTACTTTTTGTTTAGTTTTGACAGAATTTCACATTTAATATATTTTCAAATCCCTTGCCACTATTTATTTAGGAAATGATGTCCGTAATTCCACACACGACGCGACAAATAGCGCTGTCCTTTGTCGCGTCGCTCGCGGTGGGGAAATCCTCACCCCGCCTCCTGTAATACGATCAGCTGAAGAGCCAACAGAAACCACGCGCCTCTTCATTCACTTCTTCTGCTTCACTTAATTCATCCAGTTGAACACAAGGAATGTGCGGGGATGTGGTGGATTCAGTCAGGTCGCAGTTCTTTCGCGGTCTCCGCTCTCTGTGGAGTGGCTGTATGTTTGTCCCTGTGGACGCGTGTGGTCCGGTGTGGGAGCTTCGCTTGTTCGCCGCCTGCGGCGTCAGTGCAGGAGCTCGCGCGCCGCTCGGGGGTCGTGTTTGAGGGGAAGCTTCAGGAGGAAAAGCGAGCAGAGCGGAACTGGACTGAAGCGCAGGGTGAGTCGCCGGTGAACGCGTCGCGTCAGGTGCGAGTCCGAGTGCAGCAGGTGTGGCAGCTGAAGGCAGGAGGGCTGCTCAAGGACTCTGTGGTGTCTCTCATCTGGTTTGAAGGTGGCAGATGTTTCCAGCTCAACACCGGGATCCGGTACATGTTCTTCATGGAAGCCACTAATGACACGTCTGTGTTCACGGCAGTTTTCCCGCCGGTGGAGACCAAGCGCACCGTGAGGAAGGATGTGAGTCAAGTGCTCTGTCAGGACTGCGGTAAGACCCTTACAACTGCCTGTTGGACATTCATATGTTCATATGCACGTGAGTTTGGTTCAGTGACACACAGCAGCAAAACTAAAGTGGAACTTTTTTTGTGTTTTGTTTTGTCTCCTGACTGTTGATCTTGGTGCTGATGTGGAGCTCAGGGACAAGTAGCCTACATTTGATGCTTTTAGATGGTAATATCATGGTACTGCTGAATGAGACATAGTATTTACAGGACACTCCAAGATTCTTCAAAGAATACTGTGGTAATGTCCTTTGTACCTAGTGGTGGACATTTGTTGCAGTGTGTGTTTGACCAAAATATTTTGCTATCTGATGTTCATTTAACAGAATATAGCATAGCCTACATCCTCTGAAGATCTCTACGTCAGACAGGCTGCTGTCAGAAGGTCTTGTGTTAGACACACTATTGTATTTAAACTTGTTTGAACACCTTGACATGATGGATGGATGCGGGTGGATGCATGTGAATATATATATATTTTTTTTCTTCTTTCTTTCATTTTTGGCACTCAAGCTCACTTCATGCAAAAAAATTATTCAAAAGCTGGACTGTCATTGCCTTAAATCTGTGTTTTTGGCAGGATTTCTGCAGAGATTATTGCCACTAATGTCATCACCAGATTCTGAAGGATTACACAAATTCCTTCTCAACCTTGTAGCCTCTGCATTAAAGTTAACCCTAATGATTTGAGCTAGGAGACATTACAGGAAGCTTTCGGCTTGATGGTGGACTCCTGCAGAAAGCTGTCAGGGTTCATTCTGATTAGCTCTGAATCATGTTACATCACGCAATGTTTGTAGAACCTCTGTGTTACAGAACGTGAGGTTGAAAGGTTAGATGAGGTTTTAGTATTTTGATGAACAATGAACGGCATCTAAAGTTAAATATAATTCTTCTACTTATCATTTGCCTGCTATAGTTTAGGATTGTGCATTGTCTAACATTCTGACTTATGTCTGCTAGCATGACTTGTTGATTTTGCTTGGTGCTTAAACACAAGTTCCAAGTATAGTTCAATTTTAGCATGGGCTACATAAGTTGTAATACCTTTGTATGTTCCATACACATTTATTCTTTCAGTCTTTGTTATGTGCACCAACAGTCTTGAAGTTCTGGCACTACACATCAATCAAAGTGAACCAGTTTGTTTGGGTTATTAACCCTGTAAAGCCTGACATATGAAATAATAGTCAAAAATGTAATGGCAGTTTATTGAAACCTTACAAAATAAAACAAAATAAATAATAAATAAATAAACAAAAAAAAAAATATTTTTTTTTTTTGAGTATAATATTTGATACATTAGGCGTTTATGGCTCATATAGTATGGTATAGGACAATATGGAGCTCATACTCGGGGAGGAAAACAAAACGTAATTTTATTCAGAGCCCCAAACTGAACACAAATATTCAATTTGGTGCAGTTGCTGTAGTCAAATAGCTTGTAATGTAAGTCAATGAGGTCTTTATTATAGTATAGATACTTACATAAAATGCATTTAAATATCAGGTGTCACTTTATATCTACCAATAATGTCTTTGATGCTCACATTTGATTTTTCTAAAAAAAAAAATAATAAAAAAAAAAAATACATATAGACAATAAAGTAAACCTAAGTTACTTCAGTCCAGTAAGTGTTCATCTTGAAATATTACTAAAAATATAAAAGTTATTTTTATGTTTAGTTTATAAAAATCAGTAAAGATTTCACAGCAAAAAGACATGTACCACGACCTGAAGAGGGACGTTTTTTTAAAAAAATTATATTAAAAGCCCTTTTACTTGCTAAAAAAGTATAAAATATCAATCAGACAATAGAAGGTATGTAGTAGATTGTGTACAACAAGTTTTTCTGCTAATTTTTGATCATGTTTATCATTTAGATGCTATAGAAATTTGCGTATCAAATATACAGATACAGTTGGCTTTATAGGGTTAATGGTTAACGGTTATTAGACCAGCAACATAACAGCATGTTTGCGATAGAAAACTGAATATGTATTTTGGCTTTGCGATTGAGCTGCCTTTGTTTGAATTTGGCAAGATGAAATCCTCCAGTTCCAAGTATTGCTTCATCGACTGTGTGCAGCAGTAATGCTGTAAGAAGCTTTGAGATGTTCATGAGCTCAGTGTTGCGTTGTTTTTCTCGCTCGCATAAATAATACAATATATTCAATAAGTTGTTAATCTTGAGTGTTCATGGAGCATTCCAGTAGTGCTGGACATTACACCAGTGCAGTGTTGCACACAGATGCCTCTCAAGTGTGTTTAATAACACTGTGCTGCTTTTGTTGCCATGTGATGAGGTTAGTGAAGGTCATTCACTGGTCTCACTGATGGTGACACAAATATTCCTGTGAGTGCGTCTGCTCTCTTTTAATCTCAGTATTGTGAGTTTATTTACTTCCAGTCTTTTATTTACTGAATGTTCTCCTTTTCTTCATGACCTGAGATATCTGTCCTCTTTTTGCATTAATATTATGAGAATTTAATGATTAGAGTTTTGAAAAGATTATGGACATCTAGTCATTGTAAAGCTTTTTGTTTTTAGCATGTCAAATTAATACATTTGACACATTGCTGAAATGATTTTGTCACTTTTTTTAAGTGTTCAGATTCTTCAGAATCAGATTAGGAAAATCTCTCTAATATCATGATATACAATACAGTTAGTAAAAACAAGAAAGGTTGCAATAATAATTTCAGGGACAGGTAATTTATGTTTTGTTAAATACTTAATATTAGTCATATTTAAAGCACCGATTTTCAAAAACATTTTTTTCAATTTCTATAATGGCAAAGAAATGGATTGATTTTAAAGGCTTCGATTCCTAAGGGAACTACAAATCCCATCCTTCTGTCAGATAATAACATTATTCATTTTCTTTATTGAAGCTTATTGATTTACAATTGCCTGTAGGAGAAGGTATTACTGAATGGAGCCTGGGTTTAGCTGAAGCAAAGTGGAATATATAATGAAGATGAGGGGAAGAGAAAACCGTGACCTTCTAGCACATTGTAATGCAGTTTAAAATGGTTTAAGTCACTGCTGCTCTTGGACTGTCATAAATCATATAAGTATAAGTTGGGATATATAAGTTTTTTTTTTTTTTTTGTTTTTTTTTACTTCATTAGTCTTTTACTTGTTTCCATTGTTTTACTACGGTGAATAAATATGACTCACAAAATCCAAAGTTAAGGCTTCAAAGAAAAATTGTAATGCCATATAATGTGATGCTCACAAACAAGCAGTACAATTTATTTAGTAAACTTTTTGTTTAACTCTAATGGAATTTAAATCTTAATGAATAAACTTGAAGCTACAGAGTTTAATTTGTTATATTTTGAGTATGTACTAGAGATGGTTTATTTGAAGGACAGCACATGAGCTGGATCTGTGGCAGATGAATATGAGAGCTGAAGTTAAGTCTGGGCACATATCTCAGAAGGGTTACAGAGATAGCCCAGTCATAATCCCATGTCCTTTCACAGATTATCCCATAATCCCATCTTTATTCTGCATTCAAATGGCCCACATTCAACATGAGCTCCTAGAACACCAAAAGTGTGACACCCTGCATTTATATGATGTTGCTTGCTATCTAATTGCAATTGCTAGTGTACTTTAATGGGACAAATTAGTATTAGAATACAAAATAAAATAGCCTGGGTCTGTGTTTGTATCATGACTTCAGACGCCCCACATACAGTTGTTTATTTTTTTTATTATTATTTTTTTTTTGTCCGGACCAAAAGAACCAAGAAAAAAAGTGTGAACACGCCCCAATTAATGTAGTGTAGTGCAGAAATTCCCACCTCTGGCCTTTAAGGGCCACTGTACTGCACAGTTTATCTCCAACCCTGATCAAACTCACCTGAATAAGATAATCAAAGTACAGGCAGGTGAGTTAAAGTATATGAAATTTATAAAAGTTCACAATGCTGTTACAGATGAAATATAATATGGATAACACTGAATAAATAAATATCTTTTCATCAGGCTAAATACTGATTATTAATCACTCAAACCCCTTTATCTAAACCGCTCTGCTTAACCATTGGTCTCGCATATCCGCCATGTTTGTAGTTTTTTTTTTTCTTCTTCTTTTTTTTTTTACTTTTTATTCATGTTTGTAGTTCTAATCGAGTTATAACGGCAATATTAGCCTAATATTGCTCTAACGGCAATATTAGCCGTTAGAGTGTGCATGGATCTTCTCTTTGAAGTCTAACCAGTTAAAGTGGTGAGTACAGTAATTTTAAATGGGGAAGTTTAGTTCAGACATTTGTTGTAAATTGTTACTCATTTGGCAAGTTAAATGGGAGTTATATGAGAAGGGAAGAAATCTGTCTTTACCACTGGAAGTACCCTGTATCAGTTCCAAGTCATACTTATGAGACTGACAAATGCTCCATCCACATTTCTAAGATTTGTGGAGCTGCTGTTCTGGTCTGCGCTGAAAAATGTGTCATCTGTCTTGATGATCTGCGAGTGTTTAGCTGGAACTTTACAGAACAAACCAAGTCTCAATAAATTGCTTTTGAAAGTTAATAAATGCCACTTTGCACAACAACAAATGTCATTCTTCAGCTATGACAGATATACAGCAATGGTCAGTGCGGGTCCAGAAAAAATATCCAGGAATTGTTATTGTGGACACAGTATGAGATTTTACATACTGTGGTTAGTTTGACATTAACCAGGAACAAATGTCAGTCAAGGTCATCACAGCTTTGTCACCAAGACTTAAGGTGATGATACACGGGGCAAATTTTGAGCAATGTTGCTGGGCAATTTTGCCGAGCGATGTTGCTTGGGCACTTTCCCATTTAGAATAGGCAACAAATTTCTATCTAAAGTATCCAGATGATCTAAAATATCCAAAATTTGGTGCCTATTCTAAATGGGAAAGTGCCCAAGCAACATCGCTCTGCAAAATTGCCCGGCAACATTGCTCAAAAAGTTGCCCTGTGTATCATCACCTTTACAGACATGGTTACAGATAGAAACAGGTTGTCAGATGCACCCCTGTAAGGTGCCAACAGAGGTCATCATTTCCAGATATGTGAAATTTGTGACAAATGGATTTCACCATTAACCACAATGTTCCAGCTTACCAAATACTCATAGGTTGTGGCTTTGCTGTTAGGGCCACTACCATACTTCAACAATATTACAACACAACAACACAGATTACAAATTGGTGCATGTTTTGTGCATATTTTCACCTGGCACTAATTAGACACTCACAAACAGTTTCTTTCACCTGAGGCAATATTGAGATTAGTAAGATTCTGTTAGAATCAGTGTCGGATGGGACAAAAAATAAATAAATAAATAAATAAAATTGCAAAATATTATTTCAAGTCTGCAGTTCAGAGAATTGTTGTATACCTGGTCTTGATATCTGTAGTTGAAATTCTGAAATTCAAGGGATTATAATCATTTGATCCAGATCCTCTCTTTTAGATTACATATGATTCTGATTCCAGTGTGCATGATTTAGATAAATTTTGTTGTGTCTTAAGTTTTGATTAAAACTCATTAATTTGATTTAATCTTTTGTGTCTCTCAGTCACCTTCATGTAGCCAGTCTTTAGGATATTAGACAGAAAGGGGCTCTCTGACTCCATGTACAGTGATCAACCACTGTTTTCTGTACTGTATGGGAACATTTTGAACCCAGAGGTCATATCGCAATAGATTGGTGTGCTTACTTACCTGTAGGTCTTAAACTAAATTGGAGGAGTGTGACTCCCCTTAACAACACATGGGTTGCAGCTGAACTCGGCATGATGGCGTCTCTCCAGTAGGATTGTCTACACTAGAATGTCTACCCTAGTGTTCACACTTAGCCTGCTGTTCACTACAATCCTTTGGAATACTCATTTCAACATACTACGATTTGGGCCCTGAAACTGGCATATCATTAGTTTCTGAGGAGGGCTCTTAACTGGTTCATGGAATAAAAACAACCTAAATGGAAACAAATTAAGTTTTAACAAGAAAATGAAAATGAAAACCAAATCAAGTTTAATCGTTCTGAGCAGAAACAGTCATTTTAAAAATTACCTTTAAAAAGTTAATAATGTTATTCTATCATTGTTAAATATTTTAGTCTGGCAGTCAGCCAAAAATGACCATGCAAATGTAGCATTGATGCATTCAACGTGAGTGAAATACCCATTGAAGTTTGAAAGTAATCATAGGCAAGGCTTTTTTTACCAGTCTGCCACGACTGCATTGGCTACTGTGGCTTTTGGAGCTCAGGAGTTTTTGTGATTTTGTATATGTCAACAATAATTAAAGAGCTGCATTTGAGTGAGAATAGATGGCAGGTAATATCCAGTATAGTGTGTTGTGTCACCTTATCCTAGTACCCCAAAGGCCCGAGATTAAGATTAAGAATAAGAATATTTCATGCACAAGGCAGATTCTGTCTCCACATTTAGCACAGATCCTATATACCAGTGGTTCTCAGTTGTTGTGAACAATTTTTTGTGTTCTACAGTATTTTGTTGTAGAGTTGGGATAGATTGATTGACATGATGTCATTCTAGAAAACCACGAACAAATCTACTCAAGGTAAAAGAAAACATAAACATATATGATAAACATGTTTTTTGTGTGTGCCATGAATAAATAGCTGGCAGTGAAATTTAATTTCTTTAATGCTAATGAAAAAAGATTTAATTTATTATTAAAGTAGGGGTTTTTATTACCAGAGGGGTTCCGTTTGGTGAACAAAAGGGACAGGGATTCACCACCATGACCTCCCCAAATGCACCAATATACACCCATTCCTGTGAAATTTAACGACAGCTCTGCACACTGCTGCAATAGTCTATAATATATACTGTATACTTGATAGCAGTACTTGACCAGTAGCGAACTGTAACTCTTAAACCATGGCCCTCTCGCCTCCTTCCCTCGTCACTTCAGCAAAATATGGTGATGACTGGCTGGGTTGCAAAACATTTGACAGACACCTCTTCCTACCACACAAAACCAACAAAATCAAATGTAAGCCGACACATCATGACAGCGCTTACAGTAAAGCAAATTATCAACAGGCACTTCCACATCTTAGACAGTGAACAGCGAACGTGGCATTTTGGAACCCATCACCACCACAAACAAGCAATGTTGATAATAAATAATATCATTAGACTGACACAGCAGCCAATTAAATGCATATAACAGACCGTAATAAACTTAAAGTTTGTTTGGGAAAAAATGTCACTATTATGCAGAATTGCAGCAAATGTGCATAATGGTCACTGAGTTGGTAAATTTACAGATTGAACAGTGATTCTGCAAAAGTTTTCTCAACTAAAGCTTAACATAAAACAGTGGCAGCGGCGGCTTGCTATTGCTTGGTCCTCTGTAATTTCATATCTGGACCACTGAAAGCGTCAAGGCTCAGGAGTACTTCATTTTCCACGCTCCGCTCTGTCTCGAGCACAGTTTAGCACGCGGGCCTTTCAAAGTGTACTCCTTTGGCCGTACTGGATTTTGTTTAAGCGCTCAAGTCACTCGCACATGTGCTGTTGTGCATGCACTGTCCGCACGGTCACCAAAATTGGGATGCAAGCAGACGGGGTGTGAGGACGTCCGCGGACCCTCCTGATGACGAAAATTACGTCACATGGACAGTTGCGGAACGTGGATGGCCGAAGTATACTTTGAAGTAAACTCAGATGCTTTATTTCAAGACATTTGTCAGGTTTTTTTGTCCTTACAACACTCTTGTGTAGGAATAAATTATTACGCATCTGATCCCAAGCCTCCGTTGCTAATTCCAAAATGTCACTTTAGAGCTAGTAATGGAGGCTTGAGCCACTGATATGGCGACTAATGCAGTTATTACAGAGAGAGAGATTGATTGATTAAATGTCTGTGAATTGCCTGTCTGTAAGTCTGTGTGTTTGTCAACAGTTCGGCAGCAGTGTATCTATAGTAATAGCGGAGTTGTATATTTAACTGCTTCAAGAACAGCGATGTTTCTACATTGCTAGTACTGTAAAATGTCATGTAGTATTTCGCGAAACTATTTTATTGATATAGTCGGGGAAGCATTGACAAGAAGTTTCTGTACACCTGTATGTTTCTGTGTGTGTGAGTGTGTGCTGTATATGTGCATTTGTATGGGAGAGAGCGGAAGGAGAGCATGTTTTCCATAGAAAATAAAGGTAATTTTGTGGAAAAACAAGGATGTAGTTTGTCATTTTTATCCTATTGTTTGTTATATTTATTTGCTTGGTCAGTGTCTTGTGGGTTTTGATTCTTTTGCTGTTGTTGGCTGTAAGGACCTTTTAAAATAACTGAAATAATTTGGTGAAGTGATATGGAATGGTAATGCGATCAAAACCTGCCTGGAACTTCTTTAGCTGTGTGTTTACTGAAAATTATTTGCACACCTTAGAACGATCAACCAATCAGAATCAAGCTACGGAGCCCCGCACATGACATGCAGGAAAAAAATAAATTGTGTGCACGCTTTACTAAGTTGTTCCCTTAGCAAATCGAGGGAACGAATAAGTAAATCGTGCGCACAATTTATAAATCGAGGGAAGTTTTTTTTTCCTGCATGTCATGTGCGGGAAATGTCAATTTCAATGTCAGTGCTCTGTATCAAGCATTCAAATGCCTTGTAGTATAAATGTGAATAGTGCTTTTGTGTCTTTTTTCTTTCAGATTTAAGACCTTTGTTACATGTTGGTACTTACCAGGTGCAGATGCAGAGATTTTACTGAGACATTCTTAACTTTGTCTGTAAATACATAGAAATTTAGCTTTCTGCAAACACTTATAATTTAATATCTTATATTTCTTATGTGTAATGTTAGAAAATGAATGACAAATATTTCACATTGGAGTGTTACATGGAGAATCTATGAGCCACGTGCTGATCTGCAGTTTCATCCCTGATTAGAGCTGTTAGAAGTACATGCGCGACACACCTGTCCTGCTCTGGCGTGTGCCCACTAAATACCTTCCTAAACACATTTCCTCAGCTGCTGAAGACAACTGCAGATCAGGCTTCCTCTCACAGCTCCCACTTTACAGGATCATAAGAAGTCCATTGTTGCAGCCATGTTCAAATTTCAGGGGTTTATGCTCGTAAAATGCCAAGAAATTCAGCAGTTGATTTATCCCGGATTCGTCTTGCCTGCAGTAAATTATATCCATTCTGATAGAGCTTTTGACAAAATGCATTTTGAAATAATACATAGGGAAAAAGAGGAGAGAGATTTGTTGCTTTCTTTTCTAAGATGATAAAAATAATCTGTTGATGATTAAGAAGTTTTAAGCCACAATGATTTTTCAAAGGAATGGATTTAATTAGCCTGGCATTCATTACCATAGCAGGGTTTATCCAGCATTGGCCCTTGGCCTTATGCGTTTGTCCAATTTGTGCCAGCTTGAGGTGGGTAGAGTAGCCAAAAACTTACACAAGTAAAATCACTCAAATGACCTTCAGCATTTTCTTTCATGTTTTTGTTGTGTAAGGGAATGGTTTTGGCTGTGTTTCTGTGCATTGAAATGAGCTGTGTTGTGGAGATTCTTTTAATTGTTTCAAGGATGGAGACTGGTGTGTCTCTAGCCAGGTTATGAAAAAAATCAGCAATGAGCATACCACTTACAGCGTGAGAGTGTCAAACTGCTAATGGACTGATCTGTGTGTTGTCTTCATTGTTTTCAGTTAATAATATTTGTTGTTTTCTGCCATTTTTATTAAAATATTCAATGGATGTTTTTGCATGATAATTTTACACCAGTGGGACCCATTTTCATGATCTTGCCCACAAACCCACAGGCCAGTCATACTCTTAATTGTCATTGAGTTTGCATTGATATTTACTGTACATTCATATGTGAGCATGTGTGGATGCTAGATCAGTCATGATGTGTATGTTTGTCTCTGCCTGTATGAGTTGCAGGAATCATTCAGGCATGTGTTCTTATCTGGTGGGTTCTGAGCTCTAATGGATAGTAGCAGCTGCTTCTTCATCTCCTCCAGACACAAACCACCATTGTATAAATTTGTTCTCCCCTTCCAGTACATTCCCTCACTGCGGCCTAAACTGACTCAGCTCAGTCTGAACTCTACACTCTAAAAATGCTTTAGAGTGAAAAATAAAAAGGTTTGCAAAAATACAACCCCATTTCCAGAAAAGTTGGGACATTTTGTAAAATGCAATAAATCAAGAATCTGTGATTTGTTAATTCTCTTGTACAAAGAAAAGATTTCCAAAGCATAACACATTTCATTGTTCAGGGAAGAAGGAGGCGGGAACCGGCGAACATTCAACATAGCTTTAATATATAAAATAAACAAACAAAACGAAAGTAAAAAGCGGCAGTCCCTCGCGGACGACTGCCGCACACACATACACAAAACAATGTAAAATAGTCCAGGCCTGGTCCTCTCTCGTTCGTCACTGTCGTCGCTCCTCCCTTTATGCTTTCGGAGCTCTTCTGTGACAGATATGAGAGATACGAGACCGGTGCAGTGCGCAGGTGACACTCCTTAGCAATCACGGAGTGCCAAAGCCACTAGATGACAAGCCTGCAACCATTAGCCAAAAAAACGTAACGGCTAATGCTAATGCTGCAGCTGCGGTAAATACTGCCAGTACGCAGGAAAGGAGACCAGAGGCCATTAAACGATAGGCTGAGAGGTGCCGCACGTGATTAAGTTAGCCGTTACACTTTCTCCAATGGTAAGATGTACAGACCCTCTCATCTCCCTATAATAATACAATCTCTGCTCCCACCGTTCTCTCACGGCTCTCGCCCCGCCCTACTTGTCAGACAATGTATTCACTGACCAACTTAATTGTACTTTGTTAATATAAACAAATTTTGATTTTGATGGCTCATGGCTGCAACACACTGCAAAAAAGTTAGAGTTAAAGTGACAGAGGCAAATTAAAAGTGAAAAGAATTTAGAATATCCAAGTTAAACTGTTTTAAAACGGTCCACAATAAGCAGGTGAATTGATAATAGGTAAGGGTATTGTTTTTGGATATAAAAAGAACATCCACCAAAGGCTCAGTCTTTGTAAGCAAAGATGGGTCATGGCTCACCACTTTGTGCCAAATTTCATAAGAGAATTGTCAAACAATTCAAAAATCACATTTCCCAATGCAAGATTGCAAAGAATTTAGGTCTTTCACCTTCTACCATACATAATTTTGTGAAAAGATTCAGGGAATCCAGAGAAATCTCAGTCCGTGTAGGGCAAGGCAGGAAACTTCTGTTGAATGTGTGTGACTTCAAGATGGCATTGCATCAAATAACCATCATGCTGCTGTGTTAAATATAGCCACATGGGCTCGGGAGTTCTTTGGAAAACCTTTGAATTCAAAAACTTGAATCTCTGTTACGCAAGGAGAAAGCTATACGTCAGTTCTTTGCAGAGATGCTGTCGAGTTCTCTGGGCCTGAGCTCTTCTCAGATGGTCTAAAAGACAGTGGAAATGTATGCTATAGTCAGATGTCTGCTTGTTTTTGGGAAAAATGGACATTCTCACTTCCAAAGACGAAAGGGACCATCCAGACTTTTATCAGCGACAGGTGCAAAAGCAAACATCGGTCATGGTATGGGGGTGCATCAGTGCAAACGGTATGGAAGACAATGCTAGGCCTCATTCAGCACATGCTACAACAGAAGTGGTTTCTTAGATACTCGTCTACACCATAGAGTGGATATGCTTGATTGGGCAAAAATTTGTGTCTTCAATTCATAAATGATTAAAAAGTATAATTAAAAGGAAAGTGATGTGACACAGTAGTAAACATGCCTCTGTCCCAACTTTTTTTGGAGTGTGTTGCAGCCATCAAAATGAACATTTGTTTATATTTGCAAAATACAATTAAGTTAGTCAGTGAAAACTGGCATTTGGAAAATTGGAAATCAATTGGAAATCTTTTCTTTGTACTTTTGTCTGTTAAATAAAGGTTAACAAATCACAGATTATTGATTTAATTGCATTTTACAAAATGTCCCAACTTTTCTTTAGTTCACCCAAAAATGAAAATCATTAATTACTCACCCTCATGTCGTTCCACACCCTTAAGACCTTTGTTCATCTTTGGAACACAAATTAAGATATTTTTGATAAAATTCGATGGCTCAGTGAGGCCTCCATTGACAGCAATTTAATTAACACTTTGAGGCCAAGAAAGGTAGTAAAGACATATTTAAAACAGCGTGCATCGTGGTGTGTCGGAGACTGATACAGAAGAGAATAAATTGTTGAATAGTCGTTATTTTGTTTTTTTTTGTGCACAAAAAGTATTCTCATTGCTTAATAAAATAAAGGTTGAACCACTGCAGTCACGTCGACTGTTTTAACTAACGACTGTTACTACCTTTCTGGCCCTTCAAAGTATTAATTAAATTGCTGTCAATGGAGGCCTCACTGAGCCATCAGATTTTATCAAAAAAATCTTAATTTGTGTTCTGAAGATGAACGAAGGTCTTACGGGTGTGGAACGACATGAGGGTGAGTAATTAATAAGATAATTTTCATTTTGGGTGAACTAACCCTTTAAAGGCAGGTCAGTATTGCTATGATGAGACTTTTATAATGTGGTACATTTGTAGAGGTGGCTGAGGTGGACATGCTCATGTATTTCAGAGCCATTTCATATTGGTGCTCTAGACCAGACTCTCAAACCTGTCCTGGGACCCCCACCACTGCACATATGTTTCCCTCATCTAACACCTGATTCAAGTCAGTAGCACATTAGTAGAGACTGAATGATTTGAATTGGGTGTGTCCGATCAGGAAGTCGTACAAACTGCAGTGGTGGAGGTCCCAGGACAGGTTTGAGAAGAACTGCTGTAGACTGTTGATCTGTTTTTTGTTATTATGTTAGTGTGTGTAGTCAGTGACCGTCTCCAGGTGGCAGTGTTGCACAATAATGAATTTAAACAGTCTCGCTAGGATTGTATCTCCTTAGTTGCCCATATGACTGTGCCAATCACAGTTAGCAGCAGGGGGTCAAGATTTGCTGGTATCTGCAACTATACATTTTTTTGTGCAAAAAGCATCTTTCTCCATTGATGGCCAAAAGTATCTGTGTATTCTGACAAAATCTAATTCTTTTCAGTGTGTATTTTTTTACACACTGTAAAAAATTATATGATCAGTAAGTCATGACAGCGTTTTTACATTATAAGCAATTTATAAAAGTTATATGAGATTCAACTCTATTTTTTAATTCAGTTTAATATCATTTAAGTTGAAAGTACTTGTACAGCCAATTTGATTATTCTTAAAAAAAAAAATTAAGGCAGCTACTGAACTTAAGTTTTTAAGTTGAAATAGGTTGAAAATAGATTTTTTTTTTTTTTTTTTTTTACATTGTATTATAGTATTAAGTAATATAATAATTTGTTTTCAGTTTGAATATTAATCAGTTATAACAAGACTACATAGACTTTTACATAATGGAAGGAATTTGTCAGATGATAGGACATTATCAGGCAGTGACAAATTAGATTGCATTTCCATTTAATAATTTAGCATAGCCTATACTTTTTGCCAAAGGAGCTTACAAATGAGGAATATTAAGACACAACAAATTAATCATTATGTGACAGTAACATTAGAGGTGCTGCAGTGCATCCAAGTTGGCCAGAAAGGTACAAGCTTAAACAGAGATGTTGGTGTTGAACAAGCAACAATAAACAATGATAATAAAAAAAATTTAAAAAACTGCAGTAGTATGTTAAGTTACTTTTAAAAGTAATGCATTACAATTTGGGCTGTGCGATTAATCGAAATCATAATAAAATCGCGATATGCGCAAAAGCACGATTTTTCTGCCAGCCCCCTCAGTGTGCAGTATAAATGCAGCACGCCTAAATCTAATTATAAATTATTTTTCAATTATTTTTCTACTCCAATTCATTTTTGAAATACAATCGGTTACACAGTTACTGTCATAACTTGTTTTCATGACAAATTTATTAAAACATATGTGACATTACTAACAGGTAAAGTAAATATAATGAATGTATAAGCTAATATAGTGCATATATTTAGTGAAATGCTCCCCTCTAGAGTTAATTTTTCTAGTGAACTAACATGCTGTGGACAGTAAATGACTTGCCTGAGGTAAATGTAATGCTACATGATATTATACTCAAGCTGTTTTATTGATGTCTTTCCGTGGTTAAAACACTGGTTGAGAGATTACACGTAAACAATTCATAGATTGTCTGTTCTTCTGTGCTTTTTCCTGTTGTGGCAGTTAGCAAACAGCATTGCATAACCGCGCACACCCCCTTCTTGATTGGAGCACGGCTCGCCTGTGACTGTATTTGTCGTCTGACTGCATGCACTGAACCGTGTCGTCTGTACCGTGAGGGTCATGTACCGTTACACCCCTACTAGATACTTAAAGTAATCTGATTATGTAACTCGCACTACTTGTAATGCGTTACCCCCAACACTGATCACAGCAGCTTTTATTTCTGTAAACTCACAATAACAACAAAACATTGTGCTTTTGTAAAATAATGAAAACTAACAGGATGTGCTTTGTGATGTCTCGGTGTTAAGTAAACTCAAAACTCAACTACTTTTAAATTAACCGATTTAAATCTAAAACAAATGTTCTCAGATTATGAAATCCGTATGAAACGTGCATATACTCACATCCACTACTGCGGAGATGACGAGTCAGCATCCTCGACTTGGTAACACTTTATTTTAGGGTCTTTTAACTAGTTGCTTATTAGCATGCATATTATTAGAATACTGGCTATTTATTAGTACTCATTAAGCACATATTAATGCCTTATTCTGCATGACCTTATTCTACCCAATACCTAAACTTAACAACTACCTTACTAGCTATTAATAAGCAGTAAATTTGGAGTTTATTGAGAGAAAAGTCGTAGTTAATGGTTTATATGTGTTCCATATACTAAAGTGTTACCGTCGACTTCATCTCTTGCAGCCGAAAACACACAAAACACTAGTTTATCAATAAATTATTAAAATGTTCAGACAGTCTCCTTCTGTTTTTTTCACATTCATAATCATTATGTTTGCTAGTGCGCTGCTGCAAGCTTTATACTTGCGTTTGAGCGCTGATTAGGCAATGTATTATATATAGGCGATTAAAGGCTATTATGATTTATATGGTTTATTAATATAACGTGTGATTAGTCGACTAATCACTTGAATGACTACTAGTCGACTAGAAAAAGTAGTTGAGGGCAGCTGTAGTAAATAATTGAGAAAGTAAACGCATGTTGTGTAATAGTATATTGGATCTATGCATAAGCTCTTAAAGTGACAGTTGTCTAATGAATCTTCTGCTGTCTGCCAGTTTAATCAAAGAACAAAAGAGAGACAAAATCCCTCACTGCTCTTGACTGAATAACTTCTGTAAAATTGTAAGCATTCATCTGTATTTAATTTTTACATTGAAGACAATCCAGTGTTATTTTACATTTAATTACTTCATTTAATTTGTGTAATATTTCTTACCTGAATACTACTGTTTGACCCACCTGAAAAATTCAAAGCCATGTTTATTTTATTTTTCTTTATTCTATTGTTTAGTTGTTTGCATTGTTTCTTTATTCTTATTTTATTACTGACAGTTTATTTGTCTTTTTTTTTTTTGTAAATTTAGTTTCAAATTAAGCCTCCTTGTTATATGTGCAAACTATTGCAACAAAATTACCCAAATTATCTAAATAAATAAAAAAATTAATAAATGAGATAATAAAAATCTGTATGGCTGTATATACAAGTGCTGGTCATATAATTAGAATATCATCAAAAAGTTGATTTATTTCACTAATTCCATTCAAAAAGTGAAACTTGTATATTATATTCATTCATTACACACAGACTGATATATTTCAAATGTTTATTTCTTTTAATTTTGATGATTATAACTGACAACTAAGGAAAATCCCAAATTCAGTATCTCAGAAAATTAGAATATTACTTAAGACCAATACAAAGAAAGGATTTTTAGAAATCTTGGCCAACTGAAAAGTATGAACATGAAAAGTATGAGCATGTACAGCACTCAATACTTAGTTGGGGCTCCTTTTGCCTGAATTACTGCAGCAATGCGGCGTGGCATGGAGTCGATCAGTCTGTGGCACTGCTCAGGTGTTATAAGAGCCCAGGTTGCTCTGATAGTGGCCTTCAGCTCTTCTGCATTGTTGGGTCTGGCATATCGCATCTTCCTCTTCACAATACCCCATAGATTTTCTATGGGGTTAAGGTCAGGCGAGTTTGCTGGCCAATTAAGAACAGGGATACCATGGTCCTTAAACCAGGTACTGGTAGCTTTGGCACTGTGTGCAGGTGCCAAGTCCTGTTGGAAAATGAAATCTGCATCTCCATAAAGTTGGTCAGCAGCAGGAAGCATGAAGTGCTCTAAAACTTCCTGGTATACGGCTGCGTTGACCTTGGACCTCAGAAAACACAGTGGACCAACACCAGCAGATGACATGGCACCCCAAACCATCACTGACTGTGGAAACTTTACACTGGACCTCAAGCAACATGGATTGTGTGCCTCTCCTCTCTTCCTCCAGACTCTGGGACCCTGATTTCCAAAGGAAATGCAAAATTTACTTTCATCAGAGAACATAACTTTGGACAACTCAGCAGCAGTCCAGTCCTTTTTGTCTTTAGCCCAGGCGAGACGCTTCTGACGCTGTCTGTTGTTCAAGAGTGGCTTGACACAAGGAATGCGACAGCTGAAACCCATGTCTTGCATACGTCTGTGCGTAGTGGTTCTTGAAGCACTGACTCCAGCTGCAGTCCACTCTTTGTGAATCTCCCCCACATTTTTGAATGGGTTTTGTTTCACAATCCTCTCCAGGGTGCGGTTATCCCTATTGCTTGTACACTTTTTTCTACCACATCTTTTCCTTCCCTTCGCCTCTCTATTAATGTGCTTGGACACAGAGCTCTGTGAACAGCCAGCCTCTTTTGCAATGACCTTTTGTGTCTTGCCCTCCTTGTGCAAGGTGTCAATGGTCGTCTTTTGGACAACCGTCAAGTCAGCAGTCTTCTCCATGATTGTGTAGCCTACAGAACTAGACTGAGAGACCATTTAAAGGCCTTTGCAGGTGTTTTGAGTTAATTAGCTGATTAGAGTGTGGCACCAGGTGTCTTCAATATTGAACCTTTTCACAATATTCTAATTTTCTGAGATACTGAATTTGGGATTTTCCTTAGTTGTCAGTTATAATCATCAAAATTAAAAGAAATAAACATTTGAAATATATCAGTCCGTGTGTAATGAATGAATATAATATACAAGTTTCACTTTTTGAATGGAATTAGTGAAATAAATCAACTTTTTGATGATATTCTAATTATATGACCAGCACCTGTATGGCAGTTTTCCACGTGGTATCGAAAATGGTACCATACTGAAGTTGAAAATTCCAGTATCGTGACAACACTATTGTGGGTTGGGTTGGGTTGGAAACAATTTACAATCGCAAGCAAGAACTATCAACAGGAAATGTTGAACATCCCTCCAGCCCCTCAGCATAAACGATGATCTCACTGAAGTGCCATTACTCTTTCCATCAGAAGGTGTCTCTTAGATAAGCTTCCTAACATCATACTAATGTTAGTGTGCACTCTGTTTAGTATGAAACATTTTACTATCCCAACACTTTGATGGTTATGAATAAATTTTTGCTATTAATTTTGTAATCCTGACATACAAATCTAATGCTTGCTCAACATTTATGAGTAGAGAGTAGAGGGCTGGTTTCATTCACTGGATTAATAAGTGTTGGGAAAACTACTTTTAACTGATGCTTGCCAAGCTACAGGCTACTTATAATTTAAAGAACTTTAACAAATAGTTAATATTTATTTTTTTTATTTAGTGATTTTCACAATTGATATTATTTAACAGCAGACAAATAGCAAATAATTTGAGTGATGACTCTTATGAATTCGTGAGAATGCTGTCAGGTCACTCGACAAAGTTAATTGACTCATACAAGCTACTTGTCACGGTCACTATCTGTCTCACTGTCCCTGAACTCCATTTCCCAGCATCCCTCCTGATCCACACCTGCACCCAGTCAGCTCATCATCTCCTCGTTACACGGATTCCCTGCACCCACTATATATACTCTCTTCTCCTGCACTCCCTTGTCTGGTCTCGTCTACGTCAACGTCTACCTTACCATGTTGTTTTGCCTGACCCACTTACCTGCTGAATACTTACCTGTTGTTCTTGTGATATGTCCTAGCTCTCCACTGCTGCTGTTCTCCACCATCTCCACGCTCCTTAGCTCCCTCTGGATCCCCGGAACACACACAGACACCATCAGACTCAGATAAGCCACACAAGACTTTCCCACTCCCCGCCTGCTTACCTGGACTGTCCTCACTCCTGTGTTGTCTCCATCGTTGTTTAATAAACCTGCTGTTATTTGTACCACTTACCTCAGAGTCCCTTGTCTATGGTCTGACAGAAGACCAGACCTTTACAACACCATCCTGGCTGAGGACCGCCTCTGGGGATCCGTTCATTGCTGTCCTCCGACAAATCCCCAAGTCCTCAGTGCAGAGATAAGGATGGCCGCCATTCCAGAGCCTCGTCACAAGATGGCCGCCACTCCAGAGCCTCGTCGCAAGATGGCCGCCACTCCAGAGCCTCGTCGTAAGATAGCCGCCGTCCCTGAGCCTCGTTCCAAGATGGCCGCCACTCCAGAGCCTCGTCGCAAGATGGCCACCGCTCCAGAGCCTCGTCGCAAGATGGCCGCCGCTCCAGCGCCTCGACCCAAGATGGCCACCGCCACGCCTGAGCCCTTGGGCAAGATGGCCGCCGCCACACCTGACCGCCAGCCCAGAGACCCATAGCTCCTCCTAAGAAATTTTTTGGGGGGTGCCATATACCCGTGGCCTCGGAGGCTGCACCGCCATGGCGCCCTGAACCTCCTGAACTGCCATGGCCCCCTGCGCCGCCCGCGCCGCCCGCGCCGCCATGGCCCCCCCGAGATGCCTGAACCGCCATGGTCCCTGAGTTCCTGGCTCCGTCCTGGAGACTACAAAGCTACCTTCAATGTCACCGTCACTCTCCTGCCCAGTCTCCAGGATGCCCGCCCTCCCTCCCCGGTTGTTCCATCTACGGCGTGAGGACGCCTGTGATGCGTCCTAGCTCTCCACTGCTGCTGTTCTCCACCGTCTCCACGCTCCTTAGCTCCCTCTGGATCCCCTGGAACACACACAGACACCATCAGACTCAAATAAGCCACACAAGACTTTCCCACTCCCCGCCTGCTTACCTGGACTGTCCTGCTGTTATTTGTACCACTTACCTCAGAGTCCCTTGTCTATGTGCTGACACTACTTTTACATGCAGCCAAATAATCCAGTATGATAATCAGATTGGTGGCATATAAACACCTCAGCTGATCCACGTGAGGTCAATCTGAGTGAAATTTTGATAGTATGAGTGAAATTTCAAAAGGGGTGGTGTAGACCTGAAAAAGACTCAAAAAGACCTTGTGCACAATTGCAGTGCCATCATGCGTATGTTTACGTACCCTTTTACGTCTTATGAATGTGCGTATGTTTATTTACATCTCACGTCTTACAAACTAGTCAGCAGAGGAAACTGAAAATTTACTAAATATTTTCTAAAAAAGCTCTTGTGACCGATATATTAGTTTTCTTTTCACTCTTTAGTGAGGGGCTTCTATAGATCTCTGAAGGTTGTAGTTGAAAATGCTCCCTTCGGTAAGCTGCTAAGGTAAGATACGATATGGTAAGATATGCCTAACATAGATGAGGCTATGTTGGGTATTTTCCCCTTAGAACTCTGCTCTTAGGGTCGTATAGGGCTGAGGCCTGTCCCGCAAGGGAGGGTGGAAGGTGTAACAACCAGGACATATGAGTCACATGGGATGCGCCCATGAGGTTGACATGCTTCTGACTCTGGCTGAGTAATTCGTAGAGTCAGCTTATGCTATGCCCACCATGTTTGTGCATATCCACAGCCTAGTGAGGCAGGCATGGCGTAGTTAGTCTTGCTGCCATACCTCAGGCTT